>ARYC01000304.1:0-168735 GCA_000711775.1 Oxytricha trifallax | reverse complement strand
TTCTCCATATCCTGCTAAGAGGTTGACCTCCTATAGGATGCTCATATTTAATAGTAAGTTTTACAGAGGTATATAATTGAAATCAATAAACTTAAATTTGAATATCATTTCTTAGATCTGTAAACAAGATGGAGTCAATAAATGATGCAATGAAAGAGTGCAAGCACAATAATTTATAAAAAGATTTAGAAGCAAGGAGGATTTGCATCGCTACCTGGTGCAGCAAGGTAATGATCATAGAAGCTTATCTTTATTCTGTAGTTGGTTTGTTCCTGCCAACGATGGAAGGTACTAAAATATCATTTCTAAAAGCGATACTCTGCGAGGAGAAGAAAGCATTGAAAACTTAAGATGTAAAGTTTGCAGAGATTCCAAATTATCCAGAATCTCAATGACTAACTTATACGATGATGCTATGAATGACCAAGAGGTTTCGCAGTATCTGCCAACTAAGAAGTAGTTGTCAAATAAACTACCTGAAAGAAACTATTTATTTTGCATACTTGCAACAATTAAAGGTGATTACTTGAAAGAAGTTATTCAAGAATCTCATTAGAAAAGGTACAGCATCTCTTCAGAAGATAAAGACAAACAAGGGATCAAGATAAGTGAGAGCTGGCTATTAGAGCTGCAGAAGCATCCTTATATTTAAAATAAGATTTTTAGCTTAATTCTTTAGAAAAATCTGGTACTGGCATCTTCTTGATGAAGGAATAGAGCAAGCTTCACAGAGAGCGAAAGTCGCAGACAAAGTATGAAGTTAGCAAGAGACTTTATTCAAATATTTAGCCTCTAGAGTCAATGAACATGGGTGCTGGAGCTGGCACCAAGAGAAGAAACTTATGAAGAGGGAAGCAAGAAGTAGAAGAAAAGAAAGTGAAGCCAGCTCCCTCTAAAGATTTTTAAATGTGACTTATATATTCATTAACTTAACTACAAAACTTATTTATATACATTCGCTTTCCCTTCTTTAGCACACTTTTAAGCCAATAAATTATCTACTCTCTTCGCTGATCTTTTAATAAAGTCTACTGTATCGATAGGTAGGTCATGCATTAAGTGATATAGCAGCAGTTTCTTGTAATGGCTTTTTAATATTCCTCAGTAGAACTCAATTTCATTAACTATGGACTGTAAGGTACGTTGAACACTGGCGTTATTCTAAGTTGTTCATAACTCTTCCTTGTTTCTTTGGTCTTATGAACAGAAAGATTATCAACGAGTAGTATAATCTCTTATTCAGGGTACTTCTTTCTCAGCTGTTCTAAGAACTTTATATACTATTCTGTCTTAATAGAGCGAGGATGAATAAGATAAGTTTCTAAACCAGTATCTTCGCTAATTCCTCCAAGAATAGCCATTGTTTATACCTTGACTTTCTAGTCATATACTTCTATGTTGCTATGCCTCTTATACCAAGACTTCTAGATGAAAGTGTTGAATGTAAACACAGCCTCGTCAGCATGAATAAACTTAATATTATTCTATTAGGCTCTCTGCATTTAATTATAAATATAATTTAAGTTGTTGTTGTAAAAATGGCAGAGTGAAATCAATGACTCTCTTGATACGATTTACACCTTTGTAAGAGATACCGTTTCGTTTATAAATGTTTGCAACAGTCTATGCAGAGATCTTCAACTCAGGGAACTGGCGATGAAACATAATAGCTCGTTAGTCGAGAGAGAAGTGAGCCCAATACTTCAAAGTTTTTTCATTAATAAGATAGTCAATATGCTTCTATAGAAACTTAGACTTCCTCTTAGGCTAAGAATTCAACTACTATTGCTTTAATTACACAGCTTTCAAGCAGTGAGAGCGAACAGTTGAGGGACTACGCTTTAAGAGCAGTGCTGTAGACTTATAGTTCAGTACTGGTTTGAGTTATTCACTATACATATCACATCCATAACGCAGTTTAAACACTAAATCTATATACTCTTCATCATAAATAGACCCCAAAAGCTTGCTATTTTTGTCTCGCATTTAATTAATAACCCCAACCCCTAACAAATTCCCTACAAATCAAAGCACTTATAAACCTCATTAAGGGGTTTTGGGGTTTTGATTGAGAGAAGTTATGCAATGACTGTTAATCTTCTTCGATCTATTCTCTTAAATTATCTTGCTATCTATTATGCATCATTTACTTTTTAGCTTTAAGAGTTTGCAACTATTACTGTTGCTTCTCTCTCTCAGTATAATAACCGCCTATACTTTACTTTACCCTTTAAGTTTCCTTAACATAGTCTCGCTTTGATTACTCTATTTATTTCTCAAGTAAAGTCTTATCCTAAATTATTCGCTATATTTTAAAGGGTCTCTCCTCTTGATGTTAATGAAACGATTAGGAATTCTAATCTTTAATTGGAAGAAGTTGCAGTCTTCTTGGAGCTGTGAAGAACGATCTATTTGGATTATAGTTGCTATCTGGTTATATGTGATTGTAAGAGTTATTCGTTTGGTTTTCATTGTTTTACTGTATAATTTGTGAAATTCTTGGCAGTTTAAAACCTCCATTCAGTATAAGCGAGTTCATTGTCTCAATATTTTCGTGGTTGATGTTGGAAGGATTTGTGTTGTTGTGATAAGACTAATTCATTACTTTCTTTAAATTTTAGACTTTTTAGACTTGCGAAAGTCTATACTTAATGTTTAAAGGATGTCTAGAGATCTATGAATTAGTTAGGACTTAGTTAAATAAAAATTATTTTATGGGAAATTAATAAATATAAGTTATCCTTCTCTCTGATATAGTTAATTTTAAGAAGCTCGTTCTCTCTAAATTCATCAAAATCTTCTTCAAAATACGATTCCTCTTTTTATCTTTTTGAAATATTAGCATTATTAAAACTCTTATTCATATTTTAGTGGTGTGTCTGCTTTTTATCTTGTCTCATTTAAATTAGAGATTTGGCAGACATTTTACGCTTTAACAATCTCAAATTACTTCAGGCTGTATCTACATCTCTTTTACTGTAACTATTCGCTGATGATAGTCTTTTCTGTGATTATGTCATAAAGTCTTAATTTTTATTCACAATTTTATTGAGAGATTCTTTATAGTCTTGAGTGTGCAACTCTTCATTAAAATTATAATCTTGCAAAGTTTTATGATTGAAATTTCTTGATTAAGCTTGTGTTTTTAATTCAGGGTGCTATTAATTTCTTAAAGAATCATTTGATTATTTCTACCTCTCTCTTTCATCTCTAATTTAAATTATCTCTCGTAATATTGGACTCTAAATGGTTTTATTTTCAAATGAATTTTCAAATATATGCAAGCTACCCAAATTCAACTTTTAAATTATGGACTATCCAAGTTTTTTACCATCCTATGTATCATCAGTTACTTTTTAATCTATAATTTTACTATTTTCTCTCAAATGACTGTGTAAATTCGTTATACTTTTCATAATATCAGCACCTCTAATAATCTAATTGTCTTCATCGAAATCCTCTTCATTCCTTAACCTATCACTTAACTCAACTTTCCCCTTATCAACATGACTGACTGACTATTACTATTACATTGGGTTATATTAATGAGCAAATTGATGGGTGGTTAAATCTAGATATCATCTATCTTCTGAGTTATAAACACTTCTATAATGATCATTCAAGATATGCTGTCTATCAATTAACTTATCGAAATTTCCATTATTATTTTATTTGATATCCTGTTGAACTGATTAATGCAAATTATTTGGACGTTTTTAGTCTATAGTATTTAGGGTAAACTATTAAGAAATTCCTAAATAAATATATTAAATGTTAACAATTAAGTTTAGATTTTAGTTTTTCTATCTTGGCTTGAATATCACTGAAAGTACTCAAACTTTTATTTTGTAAGTTTAATACACTTGAGATTTAAGTTGAAATATTGCTCATTAATAATTTATAATTATAATTATAAAGATTAAATTCAATTGCCTCATATAGATTATATTTAACTTATTTAATTGCTTAACTTAAATAAATTGTTAATAGTTAAATATTTTTAAAGTTTAGTCAGTAATTAAGTCACCTTCTTTTAATCGCATTGGAATGAAGCATCATAATTTACTAAGAATCTTAGTTGAACTATGCTAACTCATTTTTGTCAAATTTATGTGTGTTCTCGAATCCCTATCTATTTTTCATGTTATTTATTTGCTACTACTACTATCCATAAAATAATTTTAAGCATTCAATTAGATAAGGATTTAAGTTTTAATTTAAAAATACTAAATTATGTCCATAGTTCATATTGGCTGTTGATGTTCCCAGTATTCCTAGGTTATTGGAAGTGGTTAAACTATTAGAAAGATTGTTGACTCCATTGCCTGGTCTAGCATTCAAGGAAGATCTCTAGCTACCCTGAGCAGTCTACAAATGAGCAGCTTAACTTTCAAAATATAGATCATAAGAATATATATTTTTTATTGCTTATTGATGCTTTGAGCTACCAGGTGCAGTATATCTAGAATTGATATTAACTGCAGTAGGACTGCCGAAATTCTAATTTTATGGAGTGCTTGCAAAATTCATAAATATCCCTTGATACTGCTACTACTGCTAATTATTATAATCAGTAAGTCTGTAGTCAAGTTTCAACTTATCAGTTGCATTTAGATTTTGAATCATTCTATTGGAGTTAAGCTTCTAGCCTACTGTCATGTTGCTTTTTGGGGAGAGATTTTAAGTTTGTAGGGCATCGTCTCCTCTGTTCATAAACTGGGTTGCGTTTTAGTGAGAGGCTCGGAGTTTTTCGTAGAGATGCCCTTGATTGTTTCTTAGGGTCTTTGCCAAATTAGGTGCCTCAATGTTTTTGTTCAAGATTCAATACATAAAAAAATTATTTATAAATAACTAAAAATCAATTTGAAAGAAATATATTTATGCCAATATATTTCTAATTATTCCCAAATATGTTAAGATGAATTTTATGAAAAAATCTTTACTATAGACAATTAATGTGAAATGCTAAATTATTCAATTAATTCTGAGCATCTGATTAATCATAAAAAATTTTTTTTTATTGTTAGATTAACTATTCAGATACAATTTAAGATGAAGGACAGTTTTTTATAATGTTAAACGATTTGCTAATAAGTTAAATCAGATCACAAATATTAAAATAAAATCAGAGTAATTTTTAACATTTAATTGCAGCATATTTTTCTTGTAAAGCCTTTTATCCACCCTTTTGCTGTGACATAATAATTTCCTGTTACATCATTTAATTCTATGTTTGTTAATCACTTTAGAAATTATCTTCTCTTCTGTGCTTTGGAGTTTGATTTAGGAATGTGTTTTTATTTAACTTTTGGTTTTCAATCATAATTTAATTATTGTTGTTTTATTTTTGATTTTATTAGACTCCTTAAGCACCATTGTTTAATTAAAAGTTAACATTTATAGTTTTTGTTTTATTATTATAAATGTGTATTTACTAATAAAAGAGAATAAATACAATTTGTATTTAGATAGCAAGCAAACCATATAGCTTATATTTATGATTAAATTTTCTTTTTAAAACACTTATTATTCAAAATGTCACATAAATTATAATATAAATTAATTTTACTATTTGTTTTAGTTAAAAATAAAAATAAAATTGAAAAAATAAAATAAATTCTTAAAATTCCCATATGTAAGTCCTTTATAAAAATTAAATTGTTTGAGCTACTATAGCTTCTAGGTTGTTTCTTGCTTTATGGTGTGGTAATTTATGTTTAAGGTGAGATCTGCCCTCTCATAAACAATTAATCATAATTTAACTTTAATTATTGTGTCTAAGAAGCCAAATTTGCATGCCTCTGTCTATTTTAATTTTAAGCTGAGTCTCCTCTTTGATTTTAAATTTGACCACCAAGTCTTTAAGGTGTTGTTGGCTAGTCTTGGTAACCAAGTTGCTCATTTTATTGTTGTTATAGTAGTTTCTGGTAATCCCCAATAAGAAATTTACAAGATAATAGTAAAAAATAGTGCTTAGTTTAGTACTTACTTTGATTTTGATTTAGATTTGTACCCATTAAAACACCCTAATTTGTAGAAGGTAGATTCTAAGTCTAACTTAAACCTTGCAAAGGTATATTCTTTGGTGTTTAGGAACTTCCTTTTGAATTAAGTTTATGTTAATTATTGCTTCTTCTTTCAATATTGCCCTGTCCAATCAAATATTGAGGTTAATTTCCACTTATTTCTATCTTTTATGTTTTATAGCCTCCAGTTAACCTACTATTAATCGATCCTGTCTGAGGCCTCTTTTTACTATTTAAGCTTTAAGGGGTCTTTGAATGTCCTGAGTATCCATTATACATTAGTTCTTCATTTTGCAACTCACTTTTCAAAACTTCAAGAGTGTTTAGCTTTTGTCTATTGGACTACTAGTCTCTATTTTTAGTACTTTGACTGCCATCAAGAGGTTAAAATTGTTACTTTGGCCTTATATCTGCACTTTCTCCTCTCACCATATTTTATTTGGAAGTTTAAGGTCTGCGAGAAGAGGAGCTACTTTTTTACTGCTATTACTATTATTTCTATAGTTAAATCTGAAGCTCTTAGTCTTTGAGAAGTTACTAAGCTGGAGTTAAGTTGAAATTATAGATTATATTTGTGATGTTTGTTACAGGAGGAGCTGGAAGAGAAGATGAAACGAGTTAATTTTGCATGTGCAATTCCTACTAATGACTATTAGTACGTTTATGACTTTAAATTTCTCTCTTTACTTAAACTGACTCTGCAATCTTTTATTAATTCTTGGTCCATGCATTAATAAGTGGTTGCTTAAGTTCTACTGACTTAAGTTTTTAATGATTATTGGCAGATGCTGATTTTTATTGAACGCTTTGATAAAGTTGAGCGTCTTTCTAATTGGAGCTCTACCTATATGCTTTCTCATCAGCCATGTCATTTTAATTTGAGGGTTAATGAGAAAGTTTTACTTCTGATTGTTCAGTTGAGGTCAATCCACTATCTTGAATACTTTATCTTTGAGGTAGTTAAGGTATTAGTTTGAAGGCCAAATTGTAATCGATTTAATTGTTCTTCACAAATTTTGGGATTGCATCTCTGACATCCTCTACTTTTGATAGCTCAATTAGAAGTGGAATTAAAACCTAAATATAGTTTAATTAAATTGTATAATTTATCATAAAATCAGAATTATTTTTATATAAATCAATAAAATGAGTAAAGGTATTTATTAAAATTTAACTATTATCAGTAAATTTATAACAGTTTAAAATAAAAAACAGATAAAGAGCTTTTATCATAAATTCTATCATAAATAGATGTAAAAAATGCCTTGACAAATTTGATTTTTCTTTAATCATTTATTTATACTTTTTAACTGGTATATAAATTTTTAATCTTTAAAAGGTTTAGAATCAATTCATAAAGTTCTTTATCTTTCATGTCATCATACCAAGATATACTGGGTAGTGCACACTCAGGCTAAAACATGTACGATGTTGGTGAATTATCAATAATTATAGTGTCTTTTAAGTTTCTCCCTGCCAACGATAAATCCTTCACAAATACACCATTCACGAAAGTGCAATGCTCTCTAAAAAGTCTATAACTGCACCAATTCCCAGTGTCCATTTTAGCCATTATAATAAAATTAATATAAATTTACTCATTAGTGGTTCTGCGTACTAAAAGGTATTTTGATTAGAAACATTTATCTATTACCTTTGATAGACTAGCCGTATATATGACTAGCTCATAGTATTTACTAAGTTACTGTAAGAAATACTCAACGCCTGGTCTCTTCAGAACAAATATGTTGCACAGTCTCCCTTCAATGTCCACTGGAATAGTGTAATCTGCCTTCTTCACTTGCTTAAATTAACTGTGGACTAGTGTCTCATCCAAATCAAGCATTAGAGTCTTTCGGCCTCGGCAATGGTCATGTTGAGGCCCTAGAAATCCTTATGCCTTTCCGAATTTAGGTTGAGTGCTAGAAAATATAAGTTAAACTGTTGAGTCAAAAAGATCAATAAACGCTGGTATGTTAGAAAGATTTAATGCATTACTTACTAGAAATCTTGTTTCCTATTTATTTGCTAATTAAATGGGGAATTCTGTGCAGAATAAAACAAATTACACTTTAATTTTCAAACATTTTAATCATAAGCCGTATGAGACTGTTATCTTCCATTTTTATGAGCTAAGGTTGAACGATCTGCCTAAAATTAAGCATTGACATTTATTTAAGGTGCTGTTTGGCCTTGTGGTACTTGCGTAACAAACTGCCTTAGCTTGGCTTCGATATCTAAAGTGAATAAGTGTAAAAATTTACTGTTAATTACCCTCATCATTATTTTTATTTGAACTTCCATCTTTTGATCTTCTCACTGATGCTGAAGCCGCTTGGCGATGTTATTAGTTTGCAAGGTTAATTTGCATAAACTTCTGCAAATATGCTATAATATAATAACTTTGGGTAGTTAAAATTCTATAAGAATGACATAAATTAGTTGAAAAAGTTTATCAGAATTGAGTTAACCATTATTATTTCCTGTAAAATTGGGGACTCTGTTATTCAACGAATGATTAGTCTAATGCCCATTATTATAATTTGACTGCATGTTATTTTATTGTTATTGCTGTTGAAAAGGACTCTATTGTTGTCCATAGCCTGGCTGGTTACTTTGAAAATTTCGATTCCTAAAATAAACAAGGATTAAATTAAATTAGAGAACTAATTAAGAAAAGTTAAATAAATGATAGTGCAAAGATTGCTGATTCAATAAGAGCGTTACCTACAGAGACATTTTTATATTGAAATAATTAAATTTAATGGAAAAATACTTAAATAAATATTACATTGAAAATCTCAAAATAATTTCTTAATTATAATTTATAATTCTAAAATGATTGTTCTATGAGTTATTTATGCTTAATTATATATGTGTTAGTAATAATATTTCAATTTATAAATTAATATTTATACATCAATAATCAGTATTGTTAATTTAATAAGGCAAATTAATTTGTAGATATAATATTGCTTACAACAGCATATTTAATTATTTTTAATCTAATATGAATAACATACTTTTTTTATTTGTAACATAATTTCATAATAATTATAGAGTAATTTCCATAATTGAATACAAAAATGACTGATATTTAATAATAAATTCAATTCTATCAAATAATCTTTTTTAATTACGTTTCTCTTGCTGTGATTAAATTAAGCGATAAAATTATTAAATTATAAATAGATGGAAGTTATAATATATTTTGATAATGAGTATTATTTATCAGTAACAGCCAGGCTTCTAGTCAAATATTATATAACAGCCTCCTCTTACAAACAATAACATGATCCACCCTGCTTTATTAAAAGAAGGAAATAAAAAAAGAAAAATTCAATTTTTTAACTTAAATTACGATGATAATCCTTTTTTAATTCATAAATAGATAAAAACTTGACAATAATGAATGGAAGAGTTAATAGTCAAAACAGGTCTTACTCATAACAGGCTCATCCACAATAAATGCAAAATCCGTTAAGTCA
This sequence comes from Oxytricha trifallax, assembly GCA_000711775.1. Lineage (NCBI taxonomy): Eukaryota > Ciliophora > Spirotrichea > Sporadotrichida > Oxytrichidae > Oxytricha > Oxytricha trifallax. Next base: position 159,221 of record ARYC01000304.1, on the reverse strand, counting down.
AGCTTCAAATGCTCATAGAAACTTTAATATACAATTAATTTAATTAAATTTTGTTTTTATTAATGATATTTTTACTAAAAACTTAATGTAAGAATATTTCTTAAATTTTAAGGGAATATGTATTATTTTATACTTTCCACAACTTAAAAACCAAATTGTTTGTTTCCTTAAAAATTTTATGCCATATTTTAGTTAGTAAAATCTGTACGGAATTTAAAACAATTAAGGACCTTAGCATAATAGAGATTAGTCTGGATTATCGCTAAAGAGAAATGAGTTTGTACTACCTCCACCTTCGCTCATTTAAGATAATCTTCTGAATAATGCTAGTCAAGGATAAGTAATATTCACATAATTAGATTCATTTTGGGAAATTATTGTTCACTTAATTAATTGTCGATGATTTTTAGACAATTTTTAAAAACAGAACTATATATTTTCAATTTTAAGATGCTCTTTAAAAACGGAATTTAGTTAGGATTTACTATTAATATATAATCTTAAAAAGTAGGAAAAGATTATTTTCTATTATTAACATTTGTTAATATTTAAAATATCGTGTATCAAAATAATATGTAAATAATATAATTTTTATTCCTAGATAAAATTACAGGATCTTCAGAGAAAAGATTTATCCTTGAATTATGATTACTAAATAATTGATTTACTTCTATGAATTTCATTAAAAATCTATTTTGTTTGAATACCCCTATATCTTAATAGGTATTCAATATAATCTAGAAATCATTATAATTAGTTATCATAACCAATGAAATCTGGAATGTTTGATCATGCTTTTAATTATCTTAGTATTTGATATTCGTTTTTCAAAGGATAAAAATGCTGAAATTTACTTTTATTTTTTGAACTGATGCAACCTTATAGAACAAAAGCAAAAGCTTCATGCAAAGTTTAGAGAACATACCTAGTTTGGAAAAATACAGAGAAAAATCCCTAAATTCAGCACTAAGATCTCAAAATAGATCTAGAGATAACCCTTACAATAGCAACATGAGCCCTTTCATTCCAAGAATGAATGCCATGGGTAAAAATATGCTACAAAAATCATCTGGAAATCCAAATCCAGTTTTGCCCTCAATCTCAAATAATCTTAGCATGAATGAATATCAAGCCTAGCTTGGGACTTATGATGTACTTAGCAACTAAATTCCCAACTCTTCCAATTCTATCCCCTTAACTCGTCATTCAAACTTAATAAACGTTAAAGATCAGATCATTTAATAATAGTAACTTATAAATCAAATTCTTAACAAAGGTTCCATATAAGGTTCAGACAACGAACACTATCAAATCGAGGAAAATTTCAAGCTTAAAAAACGCCTTAACAAACTCAGAATAGAAAAGTAGTAGCTTAATAGTTCACTCAATAACTTAATAAATTTGAAAAGTTTGACTGAGCCTAAACCAAAAACAGAAGAGAAGAGTAGTAAGTTAGAGAAGCTTAACTACAAAATTGAATCTCTATCTGAAACTCTTAAATATTAAGCGATGATGAATGCTCTCATGCAATAGAACTAAATGATGAGAATGCCATAGTAAATGCCAAATTAATAGTATCCTTAAAATATTCCTTAATAGCAGTCACCACCTAGAGAGGATTACAGAGACTTAATCAGATAAGAGCTTGAAAAAGAGAGTCAGTAATAGTTACTGAAAGATAACAATTAACGAAAAAACTTCTTAGATAATATTCTTAACGAAGTAAGGTAAAACTCTCAAGGATCCGTAAGGACTGAGTAGAGAAGTAACTAATACAATAGAAAATCTACACCAGGATAATTTAATGAACAAATTCCTGATCCAATTCTAAAGCTACAAGCGCCTAAATATGAATTCCCTGTTTAAAAGTAAAAGGTCAAGAGACCTTCATTTTTAAATGCTCCATATTAGCAATCAAGTAGAAGAGTGAAGAAGGGCTCGAAACGATATTGGAAAGCAGTAACTGTTGCAATAATGGCTTGGTTTAAAGTGAGAAAAAGTTTGCTATATAAGTAGCAATCTAAAAGAAATGATAATCTCAAAAATCTAGACAAAGCTATACACCTCTACACTGAGATTGCATAAGCTTGGCTTATTAAGGCGATAAAGCAGCCATTGCTTTCTATTATTGAAGACCAAAATTTAAACTTAAGTATCATTGATAACCGTGTAGATGCCTATGAAATTTAGAATCGAATGCTAAAAGCAAAAATCAGAGTGAAAGCCATATTTGAGGGAATTCTAGATCACACCACAATGACTCACATGTCCACACCTTTACTAACCTTCCTCGGTCAACTATTCAAAATAGGCACATACATACCTCACGGGTTTCTCTCATCATTTGAAATTAGCAGGCTAGTCTAGCTTGATGCCAATGCTACTATTAAAAATGTAACTGAAATATAAGTTCAAATCATTCTGGGTGTATTTTTGCTTGTTAAAATTTTGGTTGGAAAAGTTCTTTCATCACCTAACGCATGTGGGTTAAAACCAACCATGGCAAATACTTTACTCTCATATGCTTTCAATGATAAAAAAAAAGATTTTTAATTTATACTTTAATATAATTTTAAAGCATTCTTTCAATAAAGCTTCTGGAATTTAGAAAGAGAATTCCAGACAACTATTAATTTATAATGAAAATAAAAGTTTCTGTCAAAAAATTTAATTCAAAAATAGACAACTATAGACGCTAAATTTCCGCATAATTGCATCCTTGGTATATTTCACTGTCATGGAATATATAGAATAATTAGATCCTATAGCTCAAGGCTACAGTTTAGACTTGGTGCATAACGCCGGTTTTAAATAAATAATTTATAAATAAATGGATGTAAAAGAGTACTATAAAGATGAGAATTCACTAATTAATTTATGTTTTAAATATTTAATTAAAAAGATTTATTAAATAAATTACGGTTTCAGATCTGAGATGTTTGGAATAATTGATAATTTCCTTTAAAATCTAACTACTTTAGTTAAAGCGAACTCGAGATGATCACCACTAAGATTATCATAAATTTTAATTTTAATTTGATATCAATTAATTTAATTTGACTAATCTCTTATGATTTATCTGAATCAAAAATCTAAAATTTAATGTATATTTAAATAACTAGAAAAATAATATAATTTAATCAATCAATAATTAGATTTATATTCCTACTTAACATATCGATTAAATAGTAATTTACAATAAAATGGATCCGTGGCAATCCCAAAACATTAATAATCAATATTTAGAAGCAATTTCTACACTTAAACCTACAGAATCTCTTATAATTGATCTATACTCAGCTGCTAAAAAGCCAACTGCAAAAAATAACATGCAAAATAACACCCAAATTAACCAATAACAATCATCTCAGCACATTCCCATATATCTACCATCTCAAGTGAGAACTCTAATAAAAATCCATAGTCATTAAAACTTACAGAAGTCTACCAGCATAAATAAATTCTAAAATTTATAGTAAAATCTGGGATATTAGGAATAGCGAGTACAAAAGAATTCTAGTAAAAAAAGAGGGTTCAAAATTAAAAAATAATCAGAGCAGTAGTAGCAATACTTTGGAAATGTAGAGAAACAAATTAAGACAGGAGAGAACCAAAATGAAATAAAATTTAAAATTAATTTAGGTGCAAGTGGCTTAGAAACTGGACAGCATATTTTACAAAGTGTGAATTAGTTGTAGTAAGATAGAGATAATAATTTCCAAGATTAAACTTTAAATCTGGATACAAGTCACTAAATTATACCATAGATCAGAGTATAAAATTCAGAGAAGAAATTGGTAGGTGCATATCAATTATATAATAAAAGGCTATCTGTGAAAAATGAGAGTAGGTTTAACAATAATAAGCTTCATAATCAGAATCATCATTACTTGTAAAATAACAAGCATTTTTACAGTTTGAATTACGATATCACTGTATTTATTACTTGTCTCATATGAACACACAGTTATAAAACGCCAAAATTAAAGTAAATTAAAACTCTGTATAAAACATCCCTCGCTCTCAAAGTAATACCAACCTAGCTACACCACTACAACAATCTCAGTCCTAAATTCATATATAGAAACTAACACAAGAAAAAGAGCTTAGAGAACTTAGCATGCATAGACATAAAGAAATGGATATTTAAGAGAAGAAAACTAGAGATTTATTAAGAAAAATTACCACTAATTAAATACAGAAGAATTTCTATGTAAAATAGCAATAAGGCAGCTAAGATTTGGAGTTGATAAATATCAGGAGAAATGCCAAAGATGAGCTTAGAGATGATCCCAGAGAAGGTATAGGAGAATTTGAGAGTGATGTTTAGTACATCAATACAAGTATCGCCGAGAGGCAAATTTAGAATCAGATTCATACAACTAATTTAAAGTTCTAATCGAATTAAATAGAAGCTTAACAAATCGAATCCCCTACAATTTTTCATAGTTCTTCAGACAACTAAAGTATTTACAAAAATGATGGCGAGAAGGGAAACTTTAAAATCAGACTAAATGTTTAAGATAGGCAATAAATTCCAGGTTTTCAATAATATTTGAGCTCAAGATCACATATAAGTTAAAATTAATTTCTTCCAAATGTCTCCAATTAATAGAAATCCAGAAATCAAGCTTACTTTAACCAAAGCAAAACTAATAAAGTTATGAGTGCCGGCTCTTAATATCAAACTATGCAAAATTATACCACTATATATTTATATTATATTAATAATTTGAAATCTTTTATATATATCTTATAAAAATAGTAACAGCAGTCCAAAGATGAGTAAGACTATAGCCTCTTTAGATGATAAAGATGAATTAAAAATGCGAATGAAACTCCGTGGAAAATTACATGAAATTGCCAATAAAAAAGTAACTCCTTTCTTTCCTAGTGATTAATAACATTTATCTCATAATTAATAAGTGGAAAATTCCTAAAATCAAATTGATACTAACATAGATAGCAATAAATAGTAGGTAAGAGTCTATGACAAAACTGGTAAGAAATACTTTGACTAACTATAGGACAAATTTGAGAAATAAATGGAGTTACGATCACAGAAATACTTCAAAAACATCATTAAAGAGAAGATTGCTGAGTAATACAATGAAACACCTGCTAGCTTTGATAATTTTATTATTAATTCTAATTGAAAATTAATTTATTAAGAATTCTGTAAATATTTTTAAGCTTAGTTGCCTTATAGCACAATAGAAAATACATTCTTGAGCAACTTTTGAATAAAAAGGCATTGTTTTAAAATTAATAGCAATCTTAAAAGAATCTAAGTAAAATTACAAGCAGCTAAAATCTTGGAAATATTAGTTCTTTGAAATCTTTGTAAAAGACTTTAGCTTATATAAATTTACTTACTATATAATAAGCAGTATTTTTTGTGAATTCTTATGAATACATTAATTTTAAAATAAAATTTAAAGACGGCAAGTAAGTAAAACTTAAACACGAGCAATTTGAGTATTTCTCCATCCAAGTCAAATATTTAACTGCCCGCACTATCTTCCAGATAAAATCAAAATTCAGCTCAGAGATCAAGATTTCTTTAAGAGTTGAGATAGCTGTCTATTGGTAAATTTAAGGAAGTTTTTATGCAGCATGAGGATCAGGAGAGAAAACTTTAAGAAGTCAAGAAATACACAAGTATACAATTACTTTGATTTGTTCATAAATTACCCTTTTGATAATTAATTTGAAGCATATTAATACTCGTTAAATTAATATAAGTAGAAGCCAATACGAAAATGCTGCAAATTACTACAGGTTTCTACCGCCAGAGAGATAGAAGAAGATTGAAAAGCAATTGAATAGAGTGATTGACGAGAAGTAGAGATAGGTGGAAATGGAGAAATACTTGGAGTATTTACAATAGTTGCATCTGATTAAAGAATTGATTGATGCTTAAGGAGACATATGGAAGTTTTTCTCTAAAAATCTCCATTTTTTTAAAAATTAAAATTAATTTAAAATATATTTAAGTTTTTAATTATTAAATCTAAACTTCATATTATTATGATCTTCGAGAGTCATCGTTTAAAACAGTGTCTCTCGAGAATTTAAAATATCAACATTTTTTGTCATCATTTTTGTCAATATTTTTCAATATTTTCAAATAAATTTCTAGATATCTAAAAGGAAATACTATAATTCCTAATAGAATTAGAACATTTTTCTATCTTAAGTTAAAATATCATTTTTTACCACTTAGTTAAATTAAGGAATCCTAATAAGGCACCCTAAAAATCCTAACAGATTTATGACTATATCCTTAAGGATGTAATTAAGTTAAATAAGAAAAAAAAATATTTTATTAGAGAAGGTAATATATGATTATTTTTAACAATGACTTATTTATGCTTTAAAAAATTAAAAAATCCTCGAGAGACACTGTTTTAAACGATGACTCTCGAAGTTAAAAATTTAAATCAACATAAAATCTAGCTTTAAAGCTATCATAATTTTAACATCTCAATGAAACTTAAAACAGTATATGTTAAAGCAGCTGCAGCAAAAGTGTGTCTGGCTGCAACTATTATAATTACGTTAGAGAAGGGGACGTCAATGATAATGACATGGATGGAAATGATACCGGAGAGGATGGCATTGATATTGATGCTTTTGACGATAATTATGATAATCATGATCAGTTTATGATGATTTAAGATAAATAGTGATATTGTAGTAATACATTTGAATTGGGAAAACAAATTATAATTATATTAAATATTAAACAAAATCTTGGCAGTTAAAGTTGGTTAATTTAAACGATCTTGGGCTCATTATTTAGAGAATTAAAAATTAGCTGGACTTTACTATTAGCGGTACTAGATTATTGCATCGAGGGAGCGAGATAACTTGACTTTAATTAAATTCCTCAAAATTCAATAAATTAGACCCTCACATTAAATTCGAGTTATCTTGCTTCAGTGATGCGATAAAATAGTACCACCAATAGTAAAGTCCAGCTAATTTTGATTTCCCTATCGAATGAGCCCAAGATCGTCTAAATTGGCCAACTTTAACTGCCACTATTTTGATGAATTATTTATTTAATTATAAATTTAATTTTCCAAATTCAAATGTATTTTTATAATAATAATTTTAGAAGAAAATATAATAAAAGATTGAGAAGTGACTTGATATGCATATTTATATAATATAATTACTATAAGATAGATTGATTAATTTTTTCTTAAATTTGATCTTTAAATCTAAAATTCATTAAGATATTAAAATTTTGTAAACTTATTATCACTTCTTAAGCAAACTCTGCAAGTTAAGGTTATTGCTGATCTTTCCTCTGAGCATCTGAATGCACGTCTCTCCATTGATAATTTGGGTTGTGGCAATTATGAATTTCTTGTCCTTGAATAGCTTATTCAGGAATCTGATGGCTGCTATCTCACCATAAGTGATGCCACCTATGAAATATATCAATACACGCTTCTTTCTCTAAGCTTGTTGATCAAGACCACCTGGTAGTACGGAAGAAGGTTATGCTCTGGTGAGGAAGAATTCTTATTCATTAGGTGGGTATATATGCTGACCAGGCAAAATCTTCAGTTCTATATCAATCAATGAGGGATGATTTTACAAAAATTATAGTATTATAAGAAAACCTGTTTATACTTACTCTCTTCAGTCTTTGCGAAACCACCAGATTGGAATATAGTCTCTATGAGTTTAATAGATAGTGGTGAGTATCCATTATAAACATAACTTATATCAGTTGGATCCTAGATTCTTGTCTCCTCATTAATCAACTTAAAAGCCTACAGTATTGTAATTAGTTATTAAATAAATGCTTACCTTTTTGAGTTTAGGCCAGTCAAGCCGCTTATCTTTGACTCTCAACAGTTTAGAATCTTGCAAATTCATTAGTGTAATGACTTCTTAATACCCGTAGTTCATAATGTAGAATTTTCTCAATGCATCAAATACATCAGACTTGAGTCCACTCTGGGTGACACTCAGCAAACACAAAAGTCTCAAGATTTTATCTCTGGAATATTACTTTATCATTTTGTTCTCAATTGTGGTTTGGATTTGTTTTATATCCTCTCCAAGAATGATTTTTTATTCTAGGCCGTAGCAGTGTTAGTAGTCTATGTTTTTCATTTGGTTGTTTATGTAAAATGCAAGGTTAATGTGGTCAAATTATTTATAAAATGACATCGACTATACTTTTTTTATATATGAACGATGAAATTCCACTAATAATCAAGTGGTGGGTCAGAATGTCTTTACCCTTGGCAATATCCATATTTCTCAATTTAGTAATATAAGCCTCCAATTCATCAATTGATTGTGGTGCATCCTTCTCCTTCACAATACTCTATATTTACTGAACTTTCTGGCTGAAAGTGCTCTCCAGAGTGTTAAAATGCTTGTCTCTCACGTCCTTGAAGATTTTATCATCATTAGTCAGAGTTAAAATCTTAGAGGGTTCTAGGGGTGCTGCTTTGGGATCCTTCTATCCATCTGGTTTAATGATAGCTGTATCTTAATAATTATAGGTATAATATTTTATAATATTAATACCTCCATAAAAACAAAGCTGTATCAACAGTTATACTACAAGTTTAAATTCTAAAGATTTCATCTAGAAGTCCCTCATAAGTTTAGTTTACACAGAATGGTGTAACAAGATCCACATTTCTATCAATCATTATCATCGCATCAATCTCAGAATCGTTTTACTAGCTTGATTAATCAATTACTCAATTAAAATATATATAAATTTATATTACAAATAAAATGAATATAATGGGAAGAGCACTTTGATTAATTCGACTAAGAATTTGACATGCATCATCTCCCTTGGCAAATTTATATTTAATTTACCCAAATACTGTCTCCAATCTGTTTATAGAAGTCTGGACATAAACTTTATAGTTATCATCGTCACCTAACATGTAGTGTTCAAAAAATATATATATTTTAAGTTCATTAATTGTAGTTTAACTATAATTTATATATTTTAAAAAAAGTGTGCAAAATTATCAGCCATCTCTAATGATAAAAGATCTTCTTCAAGAGGGATTAAATCCATAGCAATATGCGATACTCTCTCCTCAGAAAATAACTACAACAATTAAATAAATTATGCTTAAATAATGAGATAATTCTTTAATCTAGGCTTTAGAAGTGAAAATAGATAATCTTACCTTTTCTTTTTCAAGCTCTTCATCACATTCAATAGTTCTTCTAGGGACGTAGAGCACATAAAATTCCTTGTCATTTTTCCAACCTTTTTATTGATAGATAAGTGAGCGAATTACATCCAACTCTGGCCTCACAACGAATATGACTTTGTCACACTCAGGTTGCAATTACTAAATCATAATATTAGCAAATGATTAGCTGGAAGAAATTATAATTTTCTTTATACTTTGCTTAACTAACATTTTTATCCTGGAGTGGTAAAGTCTAATCAATATTTGCTTGTGGTGGAATAGTGCCAAAAACGAAACTCAGCACTTTTAATAAGCCTTCGTCAAAATACACTGTTTTCTTTCCTTTTATCTATAAATTTATTAGTTATTTATGTAAATTAATGAGAAATTGTGAATGTATCTCCTAAACGATAGATTTATAACTTACAGATTCAAAATACTTAAAGAAAGAATTTTGGAAATAGAGTCTTAAAAGACCAAAGTTAGTTTGATCTGTTGGGGGACCTTGAGTAGCTGCTTCCATTTTATTGCAATATTAATAATATCTAATTAATTTTAGATGACTAAGATTTTTAATTGTATTTCTGATACAGATTACAACTATAAATCAAATTAATATACTCATGGATGTAAATTTATTTAATCGTTAAAATCGGATAATTAAAATAAAAAGATAAAAATGAGTTAAATCCTGCAGAAGTAAATCTAAAAGCATGTTATTGTTGAAGCATAGCCTAGTAATTTAAGGCCACACTCGAAACTGAAGTAAAAAGCTAAAAATTCTCATAGATAAAAATCAACTGGGGCTTTCGCATGAAATAATAACGAATTGCCATTACAAAACTAGCAACAAAACCCAAAATCCCCTATACCATAGTCAAACAAATTCCCTCAGTATCAATTTAACACAAATAGCTCCTCGATTTCAAGACTCACTTAAATAAACAGAAATTAGTCGGTATCCAAAAATTCAGATATTTAGCTTTGGCTTGATCACAGATTCGGAGGGGAAATAATACCGAACAGTCTTAACAATAATTTCTAATTTAAACAGTAAGAAAATGAGAGAAATCTAGGTAAATTATAAGTGTAAGGAGTTGACATGCTGAAAGATAAATAAGAAGCAGATAAATACTATAATCATGCACAGACATTTAGCATGAAATCTAATAGACTGTATAAAACTTACTCTAGCATGAGACACTAGAGAAACATCAAATTATAGCTTAGTCAGACTATGAACATAAATAATGAATCAAATTTTGCTCCAGTATCCGCAAATCTTAATATGTTTTAACATTTTATAGTTGCTGAAATTTGATTAGTAAATCATGAATACTTTATTATCGTTATATTGTAATTTACATATTGAATGAGAATCGCGAACAACAAAATATATCTCATCTCTCAAATATAAATTAAAAACGAATTTAAAATTCACAAACTCCAGAAAGTAGCAAAAATTACCACACCTAGTAGTTAACTTTGGAAAATAATTTGAGCTAGAAAAATCAGAGAGATTTATCTATAGGATCTTACTAGTTCAATAATATCAATTAAATTACTAAGTTAATGTCCCCACTAGTTGGAATTAATGTTTAATCAAAGGGTCTGATTCACAATTAAAACTAAGAGTTATCCAGAAATGCATCATTCAATAATATTAAAATAGTTTAATTTACTAATTTTTTAAAATTATAAATAGAAAATTTTATTATATTCCATACAAAGATATATTTAAAATGCCACTTAGTAGGTTGAATTAAATCACTCACAGCCACTGATTATGAAATAAATTAATTTAAGTTAATTAGAAAGTTAAAAGGAATTTGAGAAATATAAAAAGCAGCAAGGATCTATTCACAATCGATAATCTCATTACAAATTGCATTAACACTCCTCTGCAAATAGATTTGAAATGTATTTTTTTATGTTAAACCAAAATTATTTATGGAATATTTACTATAACTTCCTATTCCTAAAATATTTACCAAATTAATTTCCTAATGTATAGAAAGATACTGAATCATAAGAAAATCTACGAACATTAAAAATAAAATTGTTAACTAGAATAATTAGATTAAAATCATAGGTTAAATCAAACTCAAAACTTGAATTTAAGCTTAGAGCTATTAAATTCTCAGTCTCATGAATCTTTGAAAAGTCTCTTTAATCAAACACAGTCATTAGCCACCTTCCAGAATCAGAGACCTGCGAAATTATAAAGTGAATTATTGAGTAATTAAACTTCAAGTTTGGAAAGAAGAAATACATAAGACCAATATAAAGATAAAAACTTATATAGTTAAGGAAATTTGATTTAATAAAAACTAAAATAAGATTAGAATTTTTAGAGCATCAGTTAAACTTACATCTTAAATAAGTATAAAGCAATTTAATATTTTACATTATAGATAAGTTTAGTTCATTTTACCAGCAACAACCCTTAAAAAACTTCCCAGAAAAAAACCATTGAGCAATTACTAATATAAAATGCAAACAATTAAATATAAAAATTAACCACTACCAATAAAATAATTACAGTCGAACAATTACGCCACTACTTAATCAATCCTTTAAGGAAGTAAGTTACAGATAAAGAATTATATTGATGTTATAAATGAGCAAACATTTCGAAATAGCATTAATAGCAAAAAGTCATAGATTTTAGATCCATTTTCACAAAGAGAGTAATCAAGAGATGATTCTGTCTCCAATAATTAATTGTAAATTATTATTTAAAAATTTATAATCTATTGTATTTTTTAATTCACAAGAGAAACCAATTCTTAAAAAGAAAAATGAAATTTTGCTATCAATTGACCAAACTCATATAAACCCAAAAACAATAAAAGATAAAAATGCCTAAAAATAGCAAGAAATCCTTATAGAAAATAATCAGGGTTATAGCTCAAGACTATCCTCAGCATTAATTACATAAGAAGATAGATTTATCTCTTCAAATAGAAAAAATGAATAATAATCTCTGAATATAACATCCTTAGATTAAAACCAGTACTAATCCAATAATAAATTGTAAACTTTAAATTTATCACACAATTAAGATCAAAAGTTGAATGTTTTAACAAGGAAATCCATTTCAATTAAAAGTTATACTAATAAACAAAAAAGCGATCAAGTAGATACTTTGAATTTTATTACTTAAACATCTGGGGAGTAAACTTTCAATAATTTTACTATATAATCTGACTTTAAACATTAACAAATAATGGGTGATATTGAAATAAATAAAGAATAATCAACAAAAGATTTAGATAAAATTAGAACTAATATATCTACACTCTCGGATATATCTCTCATTTCTTAAAATGAGGAGAAGATTAGTCATTTGTAAAATATTTAGGGAAAATAATAATAAAATTAGCAATTTGATAAGAAATAGATTTTTTAACGGTTATTTCAATAAATTGATAGAGATCTATGCTAAGAATAAGCTATCATAAAATAATTAACGTAGTTTCAACTTTAACTCTTCAAAATACCTCTAAAATTTTGGCATTTTTATATTAATTGCTATTGAAATAGATAGAGAAGGGAATTAAAATTCGAGAAATCGATTGAAAGTATTTGCTAGGTCACAAAGAAGTGTGAAAAGATATAGTAGCATAGAAAACACTTTTGACCAGCCTTGTTAACCTAGTTTGTTGAAGAAGTAAAAACTATTGTTTTATTGCAATCTTTAAGATTCTAAGAACATTTATATGATTTACAATTTTACTATTTCCATATTCTAAAGATAAAACTAAAGATTATTAATTTATTTTATCAAAAACATAATAGATAAACGAAAGTAGACAAATTTCGATGAAGATTCAATAGAGATAAGTAAGTAAAGAAAAAAAGGAAATTTGAACAAGACCTAAAATATTGTATATAATTAGAGACCACTAAGTAAAATGTAAAAATCAAAAATTAGATATATGCTTAAATTGAATTAAACGGTTAAAAATGTTTATTAAGAGAGATAATCAAATAATTTAAATATTTAATGATTAAAAATTATATATTTTATATAACTTTCATCTATTTATAAAATTATTTGAAATTTTAACAACTATTAAATATGAAAATTAAACTAAAAAGCATAAAACTTGTTATGCAAAACAAAGTGAAATGAATAAAAAAATTATATTATTGATACACTTTGAATAAATCTGAAAGTGATAAGACAAAATTTATTAAAAATATCATCATTGAGCAATCATATTTTCTGCTATTATTTTATATTCTATGAATAATGAAATGGGTCTTAAAATACTATAGAAAGTGAATATTGAAATAAGATACTTTTATTTCTTCTTTTCCAACTTTTAATCTTATTTACCTTCCACCCTTTTTATAAATCAATAATTTAAGCCAATATTAAACCATCTCCTCCATGTTTTCGATTTTTTAAAAAATGATTTCCTTATTTTTCACTTATAAGGAGATTTTTTTATCATCAGGCTCTAGTATTAATTGATTTTTATAAAAAATAAAAATCAATTTTAGATGAGGCATACCCTAAATCTCTAATAAGTTATTTTTATGGTGAAAGAAAGTTGCAAGACCGTTTTTCTTATTCAAATTTTAATGAATGAGCAATTTAGTAAGCTTGTTCTGAAACTTCACCTCTTGTTTTATCTGAAATATGTTTTGTTTTGCTGCTTTCAACAGCTATTTTTTTATATACCCTTTCTTATTGATGGAAATATTTAATTTCTTGACTGTCAATATTCTTTTATCTCCAAGGTCAATTAAAATAGTATCATCAGCGAAATTTTTCGAGAGATAACTAGCAATTCATTAAGTGTAGAACTTTATGTGCTTACTAAATTTGAAATTTTCCCATAATCCGGATGTTACATGACAATATAAAAAAGAATAAATATCTTTCTTAATTAATTTTTCAGCAAACCCTAGTAAATTTCATGAATTGTAAAAGTTTATGTCTTGTTACAATGAAATTTTTTATGCCTTATTAATATGTATAAAATCATATAAACGCATCTAGATCATTTCATACTTAAATTGCCTTTTGATAGATTTATTTTTATTTACCTTAAATATAATTTCCTACCAGTTCCTCATCCCATCAAGGAAATATTCTTTTCATTTTACTATAATTCTACGAGGGAATGAATCACAAAACAAGTTGAATCAAGTATGATTTATTAATGTATGATTCAATTTATAAAAATAATAACGAAATGAATGAATTATGGAGTTGATCAATAAGAGAACTCTGTAATTAAATTATTTTAAAATCAAAGAATTTAAACTCTTCCACAAAAAGAAATATTCAAACCTTGAAGCCACTTTTAATTATAAGGTTGAATAGCTAATAGCTAATAATAAAATTGAAATGGAATAATTATTGCACCAATGCCCAGAGAAAAATTGCAACCACGATATCAGTAAATAAGCAGCTAAGATGCAACTCAATAGAAACCATCTAATCGCAAAAATATTAAAGGATGAACAAGAATATGAGTGTTATTATAGAAAATTTAACATTGGCAACAGAAATTCACTGCACACACATTATAAGAGGTGTCTATAAATTACCAAGAACAAACTGGAATAGGAAATAAAATACTTGTAAAATCTTGAGATCAAATTAAAAGAATTAACCATTATCGAAATGAAATTGTGATTTACAATATATGAATGAATTATTTAATTTATTTTAAGAAACTTTAATTATCAAATTAATTTGACAATTTACATTTAAAGTAAAAAATTAGTTCATAAAAATCATAAAAAAAGTGGTAAGATATATTTATGATTTACTTTAAGACGATACCAATCTGTAAATATTAATAAGGTTAACTTTAATTAAATTTAAACATAACGAATAAGATAATTTAAAAATCTTAGAGTATGCTAATAAAAACTTTTTTAAATAATAATTTAATTATAACCTGATACATTTTTTATTCTAAAACCTACTTAGATCTCTTAATTATATATTAATTTTTAAAAATAATGGGTAGACTATTAATCTCTTGTATCTTTATTTTTCTACTGGGTGCTTTTGTAACTTTCCTTGCATTCTCAGTGATATCCTATGAATAAGAAGTACCTGAACTAGATTGCTATCAAAGCAGCTTAATCGAGGCGTGCATTTTGAACATAATGATCTTATCAGCTTATTGTTCTTTTATCACATTTTACCACACTTTGTCATTTTTATGTTTGGGAAAAATTTTATTACCACCCGATGTTGAGACTTTTTGTGCAAAATTACTAACGGGCTTTCTCACAGGAATTTCCCCTCTTTTAATTTTGCTTTATTTTGTGGTTTTGACTTGCTACATGCAATCCCTTAAACTTGATTTTGATGAGTGTGGAAAAGATGGCTACCAGTTAAACATCGTTAAAATATTGATATAAGTTGTATATACAGTTGGCGCTCTTGTTCTATTGATTATCGTTTATAAAATTATTAAATGTATTGGATGTACCTGCAATCAAGGTTCTTCAGGCGGCTCATCCTCATCTGGAAATTACAATAATAATTATAATAGCAATAGCTCCAATAATCAACCTAGTCAAAACAGAGATAATTCGGCCAGAGATTATGAAAGATTAAGGCAATAATAGCAAAGAGATTAGGAAAATTACAGAAGATAGCAACAGCAATAAGCTGAGTAGAGATTAAGAGAACAGCAATAGGCTTTGATTAAATAAAACAACAGAGTCTTTTGATTTTAAATTTATGTTGGTATATACTTTTTTAATTATTAATTCTATGTTCTTATTTCTTAACATACATTATTATTAGATATACCGAATCAATTTATTTTGGTTTAGTTTTTAAATGTTTAAATAAATGCATAGCTATAATGTAAAAATTATTTATAGAATAGAATTGCAGACCTCATTACTTTTTTTCATAAAAACGAGATGTGTTAGATCTGCTGTTAATACTATTTATTTTTATAATTAAGATAATTTTATTAAATTTAATATATAAAAACATGGTAATTAAATTGTAATTACTATTCAAAACCCCAAAACCTCTTAATGAGGTTTATAAGTGCTTTGATTTGTAGGGAATTTGTTAGGGGGTGGGGTTATTAATAGGTTTTAATGATAAATTTATAGTAAGTGTATTTAATTTATTCACTCAAAATGTACTTTTGGATCATGTGGAAGAGGTCTGTAGTTTATTTTACTCAACCACTATTCTATTTGCTCTATCGATATGTCTGATCGCGGGTTTGGCTTGATTATTACCTCCTCAGCCTTCTATTTCATTGCCTGAGATACTCTTGTTTTATCTATAAATTAAATTTAAACTTTGCTTCGCATCCTTTTCACACCTTGTTGAGTAATAATCGTTGCGAGGCATATCGCATTTTATTATTATTGCTGCTATTGCCCACAAATCCCATTGAAAGTCTCCGTCTCTCCATTCTTCTTTTTCTGTATAATAGCCTGGAGTTCCCATTACACTTCCTAGCCTTGATACTTCCACCCTTAATGCTCTGTTGAAGTCAATAATTGTCACTCTTACAGGTGAAAAGTTTATCATAATATTCTCAGGCTTCAGATCTCTGTGAAAAAAGCCTAACATATGTAGCTCTCTTATACTTTCTAAGGTTTAAGTTGCTATCAAAGCAAGCTACTTATGATTCCTTTGATCACTAATGAAATCTCTGAGGATCTTTTCATAGAGTGGGAGTCTGAAGCAACATGATCTTTGTCAAGTAGAACAGCATCTAGCTTGATTAAGTATTTACACTCTTTAAATTTTACTTGAGTGGGTACTTGATACTCGCTCGTTAATAAACTCCATCTAATATTAATCATCGCTTAAGAGAAAGTTGAAGGGATACACCTTGTAAGCATATTGATAATCATTAATAACCTTCTTATCAAAGGAGTCCTCTAGAATTAGATAACTTTAAAGAGAAGTATCTAAATCTATCTACGCAAGAACTGGTATTTTTTTGTATTGAATTTTGATCATTTTTTTGTGATTTCATAGGTTTGTTGGTTGTGTGCCATCTTTACGCAATCTAACTCATTAGCTTATTCAGACACTGCCACTTTAGAATATTCTCTCGATTTTTTTGTTGTTGAAAAGCTTCAGCTCAACTTCATGCTTTTCAATTTCTATGTCTTTTTTGTGAGCTTTTAAAAGATGTTTCTTCAAGTCTCTTGTATGAGAGTACTACTTATGGCACTCAAAGCAATCATACTTCCCATCGATTTTGTCATGCTTTAAGTATACAGTAGGCTTGGCTTCTCTATGCTCCTTCATATGTCTATACCAGCTTGATTTATGAGCAAAATCTCTCTCACACAGCTCACAAAAGTATACTTCTATTTCTTCAGTTTGTATAGGAATTTCATTAATAACTTTCTCCTCCTCTCTGTCTCTCACACACTTATTTGCCATTTATTTTCTATTATTAATTTCTAGTTTAATAACAGAGACTTCAAGTGATAGCTCTTGTAGTTCTTTAAGAGAGTTCATCTCATAGCTATCACACTTTTTATTGCCAAAGTTAAGTTACTATTAGTTTGATGGAAGTGCTGTTGTTTTTCTTAAAATGTTAGCGCTCATATTTAAATTTGAATTTAAATTAAAACTTCCTCTATAACTGAGAACTTATATAAGAGCTTTGCAAGCCTACAAGTTTTAAGGGAAGTTCTTAGAGTATTAGAGAAGAATTATGAGTGTTAAGAGACGATCCAGCTCTTAATATGGGTATGGAAATAACCATTTTTACTTACAATAATAAGTTGATTATAGTACGTACCGATTTAGGAGGTGCACCTAATTAAGTACGTACTGCTTTAGGTGGTATTTTGTGATTTTATGAATAAAATTAGGGCACTCCTAATTAAGTACTAGCATTTTAGGAGTTGCTCCTAATTAAGTACGTACCAATTTAAATTTAAAAATATGGAATTATAACAGTAGAAATTGATATCAATCTCTCAAGTTTGAAACCAGTTCTCAAAACCTTCTCCATATCCTTCTTAGAGGTTGACCTCCTATAGGATGCCCATATTTAATAGTAAGTTTTACAGAGGTATATAATTGAAATCAATAAACTTAAATTTGAATATCATTTCTTAGATCTGTAAACAAGATGGAGTCAATGAATGATGCAATGAAAAGAGTGCAAGCACAAGAATTGATTCAAAAATTTAGAAGCAAGGAGGATTTGCATCGCTACCTGGTGCAGCAAGGTAATAAACTCATAGTAAAGTTTGCAGAGATTCCAAACTATCCAGAAATCTCAGTGACTAACTTATATGATGATGCTATGAACGACCCAGAGGTTTCGCTGTACCTGCCTACTAAGAAACAGTTGTCAAATAAACTGCCTGAAAGAAACTATTTCTTTGGCATACTTGCAACAATTAAAGGTGATTACTTGAAAGAAATTATTCAAGAATCTCATAAGAAAAGGTACAGCATCTCTTCAGAAGATAAAGACAAACAAGGTATCAAAATAAGTGAGAGCTGGCTATCAGAGCTGCAGAAGCACACTTATATTTCAAGTAAGATTTGTAGCTTAACTCTTTAAAAAAATCTGGTACTGGCATCTTCTTGATGAAGGAATAGAGCAAGCTTCACAGAGAGCGAAAGTCGCAGACAAAGTATGAAGTTAGCAAGAGACTTTATTCAAATATTTAGCCTCCAGAGTCAATGAACATAGATGCTGGAGCTGACAGTAAGAGAAGAAACTTAGGATGAGGGAAGCAAGAAGAAGAAGAAAAGAAAGAGAGAAGCCAGCTCCAACTAAAGAATTTTAAATTTGACTAATATATTCATTAACTTAACTACAAAACTTATTTATATACATTAACTCTCCCTTCTTTAGCACACTTTTGAGGTAATTAATTATCTACTATCTTCGCTGAGCTTTTAATAAAGTCTAATGTATTGATTGGTAGTTCATGCATCAAGTGGTATTGCAGCAGTTTATTGTAATGACCTTTTAATATACCCCAGTAGAACTTAATTCCATTAAACTATAGACTGTAAGGTACGTTGAATACTGGCGTTATTATTAGTTGTTCATAACTCTTCCTTGTTTCTTTAGTCTTGTGGACAGAAAGATTATCAACAAACAGTATAATCTCTTATTCAGGGTACTCTCTCTCTCAGCTGCTCTAAGAACTTAATATACTGCTCTGTCTTAATAGAGCGAGGATGAATAACATAAGTTTCCAAACCACCATCCTCGCTAATACCTCTAAAAATTGCCATTGTTTATACCTTGACTTTCTAGTCATATACTTCTATGTTGCTATGCCTCTTGTACCAAGACTTCTAGATAAAAGTGTTGAAGGTAAACACAGCCTCGTCAGCATGAATAAACTTAATATTATTCTATTAGGCTCTCTGCATTTAATTATAAATATAATTTAAGTTGTTGTTGTAAAATGGCAGAGTGAAATCAATCACTCTCTTGATACGATTCACACCTTTGTAAGAGATACCATTTCGTTTATAGATGTTAGCTATAGACTGAGCAGAGATCTTCAACTCAGGGAATTGGCGATGAAACATAGTAGCTCGTTGGTCTAAAGAGAAGTGAGCCCAATACTTTAAAGTTCTCTCATTAATAAGATAATCAATATGCTTCTATAGAAACTTTTACTACCTCTTAGGCTTAGAATTTAGCTACTATTGCTTTAATTATAGTGCTAAAAGACAGTGGGAACGAACAGTTGACGGACTTCGCTTTAAGAGTAGCGCAATAGACTTATAGTTTAGTACTGGTTTGATTTATTCACTGTATATATCACATCCATATCGCAGTTTAAACACTAAATCTATATACTCTTCATCATAAATAGACCCCAAAAGCTTCTTATTTTAGTCTTGCATTTAATTAATAACCCCAATCCCTAACAAATTCTCTACAAATCAAAGCACTTATAAACCTCATTAAGGGGTTTTGGGGTTGTGATTTGTCTCATTGTTCCACACATGCACAATTTTATGTTTGGGTAGAATATTTGTACCAAGCAATGCAGAGACCTTTTGTGAAAGACTATTTACTTTCTTTTTAACAATATTTTTCCCAGTTTTAATCATGATATATTTTGTGGTTTTGGCTTGCTACATACAATCACTTAAAGTTGATTTAGATGAGTGTGGAAAAGATGGCTACCAATTAAATATAATCAAAGTATTGTCAAATTATATATACGGTTGGCGGCTTAGTTTTATTGTTTATCGTTTATAAAATCGCAAAGTGGTGTGGATGTCGCTGCAATGATGACCCTTCATACGACCCACTCCCATCTAGAGACAACAGCGACCGTGGTAACTTTAATTAGCCAAATGATGTATTAGACAAAGAACATAAAAGAAATAGAGAAAATTTTGCCAAAGATCACGAAAGATAAAGACAATAACATCAAAGGGATTAAGAAAATTATAGAAGATAGCAGCAGTAATAAGCTGAGTAGAGATTAAGAGAACTGCAATAGGCTTAGATCAAAAGAAACAATAGAGTCTTTTGATTTTAAATTTAATGGTTTAAACTTTTATAATTAATTATTCATTTTATTTCATAACGAACTCTTAAATCCAGCAACGGCGGCTCCATCACTTAATTAATTTAGGCTTAAATCTTTTTTAATGTTTAAATAAATGCATAGCTATAGTGTGAAAATTATTTATGGAATAGAATTATTACTCTCATTACTTTTTATCATAAAATTGAGAAGTATTAGATTTGCTGCTAATACTATTTACTTTTACAGTTTAAATAATTTTACTTAATTTAATTACGAAATATAAATAATTACTATTCTGGCTTGTATTATCATCATCAGAAGACTCAAGTATTCAAAACCCCAAAACCCCTGAAATTGTTTGATTGAGTTTTTGATTGATAAAGGTAGACTATTAACGCATACTTTATTAGAGCTTTAATAGGGTTTATGTAGAGGATTAGGGTTTAAATCTAATGTAAATTAGAATTTAAATGAGAGTTTTGGGGTCTGTAAATGACATTGAGTATCTAGATCTGCTGTTTAAGTTGAG
Organism: Oxytricha trifallax; assembly: GCA_000711775.1. Lineage (NCBI taxonomy): Eukaryota > Ciliophora > Spirotrichea > Sporadotrichida > Oxytrichidae > Oxytricha > Oxytricha trifallax. The sequence goes on along the minus strand of ARYC01000304.1, from coordinate 137,999 downwards.
TTATGGATGTGATGATTATAGTGAATAGCTCAAGCCTATTTTAAATTACACGTCTATAGCAAGGCTGCTTCTAAATCTTCTGCCACTTTTAGGTCTCACTGCTTGTTATCATTGAATTTATAAAGATAGCAAATTCCTTCTAAGCTTAAAAGACCTTAAAAATTTTAGCACCATCATATTGATTATTTTATTAATGATAAGACTCTTAAATACTGGGATCATTTCTCTCTGGCCTAGAGAGCTGTGATGTTTCATCACCAATTTCCTGAGCTTTATATCTCTGCTTAATCTATAGCTAACATAAAAAAGAATCAAAACCTCAAAGCCCTATAGTGAGGTTTATAAGTGCTTTGATTATTAGGGTAAAGTTGAGGTTTTATTAGGGTTAGAAGAGAAAATGCAGGTTTAATGAGACTTAAATATGTAATTAATGAGTATTAGTTTAATTATATCACAGGAATTTTACTTGCTTGTCTTTGTTGTATCTCTTGAATCTCGCTTTCTTTAGTGGTTCGAGCATATCGTCTAAGGATTGTCTTGGATATTCTGGAGCTCTTACTATTATCTTCTCTACAATCATCTTTATTTCTTAGCATACATCATCTTGTTTTATGTGCTTCTCACCTAGATTTATTGATTATTTTTCATATTTTGTATTAATGTATGTCATGCTTTCTATATCGCACTCTAATATTATTAAAACTACTGCCCAAACATTTCACTTAATAGAGCCATTAGTCCATTTCTCTCTGATTTGGAAGTAACCTGGACTACCAAAAACCTTTGCTAAGGTTACAATCTCTTATCTTAAGGCTCTATTAAAATCGATTACGACTGCTTATAAAGGGCAAAAGTTTATCATAACATTTTCAGGCCTCAAATCTCTATGAACGTATCCAAGCTCGTGAAGTTCCTAAACACCCTTTATCATTATAGATAGAATATCATTCAAGTCATCTGGGTATCTGTTTTAATATAGATAATCTCGGAGAGTCATTTCAAACTTTTTTAGCTTAGTATGATGAAATCAAACCCTAAAATAACACCATCTAGCTTGATCAAATTCTTGCAATCTTTTTTTTTAAGCCTCTCTAAGTACAATATATTCGTTAGCAAACTAATTTAAATACTGCTCGTTTTTAAGGAGATAGCTGAAAGGATATACCTTGTAGGCATAGTCATCAACCACTATGAGTTTTGCTTTAGCAGGTACGTTTATATGTAAGTAGTTTTCAATACAACTGCTAAGGTCTACTGCATTTAGTGCAGGAATATACATGGCTCTCTCTTAAAAGCATGCTAAAAAGACATTACCAGCAGGTTGATTCATTAATTCTATTCGCTTCTGCCTCTTGAGCTTCTCCTGTTGTTCTTTTTAAGTCTCAAGATTATTAGATTTTCTTTTAGCGGGCACTAATTTCTAAGTCTCTTTATCTTAAATCAAGAACTCACTTAAGGGATGCTTTCTATATGCTTCTTAACTTTAGCTGAGTGAGTATAAGACTTCTCACAAGTCGTGCACTAGTACCTGCCATCGACCTTATCATGCTTAAAATACACCTTAGCTTTCCCAGAGTGAACTTTTTTCATATGTCTTTTCAAACTGGAATCAGTAGAGAAAAGAATTTTAGCAGTCTTAGCATTCAAAAGTTTTAATCTTTTAAATCTGAAGCTGTTCAATTTCTTCCTCATCATCTTTTATTAATGTTTAAACTTCTATCTCAGCATTCTGTTTCATGTTTTAAACCTATTTAATAAAAACATGTGCTTCAAATTCAAGAGCTCTTAGCTCTGCTTCCCTCTCAATATATATATAACTTCTTGTTTCTTGGTTGAACCAAAGTTAAGCATTCAACAAGATTTTTAAGAAAACTTAATCTCCTAAAGGGTACTTAACAGGACAATAAGGATACTTACTTTAAGAAAGGTAGCAGTTCTGGTCAGGAGTTGACAAGGATCCAGTTAGACAAGAAATTCAGTTAAGCCTAGGAGACTAGGTTCAAGAAGATCAATTTCTGATCAGTATTTTTTCCTGAAAGGTTTAAGTGCCAATAAGTACCCTTTAAAAAAAACAGTTTTCTTAAAAATCTTATTGATTTTCTAAATTAATGCTTAATATTTTAATTTTGGTACCAACTCAGATAAAGTTAAAGTTGGTACTGGTACCAATTAAATTTTGAACCATATTGGAACTTTTCCATTAAAACCTCATTAGTTTAAAACTAGGTACTAATTAAGTTTTGGTACTATTAAATTGGTACCAATTAAAATTAAACGAATTTAGTACCAGTACTAAACAAATTAAAACAAATTTAGTACTAATTTAATGGAACTAAATTTATAAAAATGGAGCTCCATCTCTGAAGTTTATTAAAGCTTCTGTGAACTTTCTCCACGTATCTTTACTGGGTTGACCTCCTATAAGATGCCCAATTTAATAGTAAGATTTTAAAGGATAGGATCCAGAAATCTATAAATTAAAACTTGAAATTCATTTATAGGAAGAGGAACAAAGATGGAATCATTCAATGAACAAATGAAAAGGGTTGAGGCTCAAGAAATGATCTCAAGATTCAGAAGCAAGGAGGATCTCTATCGAGACCTTACTTAGCATGGTAAAATAAATTGATGTTAATCAACGATGTATACAGTTGGTCTTTTCCTTCCAACGATGGAAGGTACTAAAATATCATTCTTAAAAGCAATACTCTGCGAGGAGAAGAAAGCTTTTAAAAACAAAGAAATCAAACTGATTGAAATACCTTACTACCCATAGATTTCAGTCACAAATCTCTACGAGGATGCGATGAAAGATGAGGAAGTGGTTATTTACTTTCCTAGCAAGAAGTAACTCTCAAATAAGTTACCTGAAAGAAACTTTCTTTTTGGTGTTCTTGGTACAATAAAAGAGGACTATTTGAGAGAAATTATAGATGAAGCTCATAAGAGACGCTACTCTATTTCTCCTGAAGATTAAAAGAAGCAAGGAATACTAATAAGCGAGACCTGGCTAGCAGAGCTTAAGAAGCATCCTTATCTCTCTAGTAAGATTTGATTTATAACTTTTTAGGGAAACCTGGAACTGGTATATTTCTAATGAAAGAGACTGCAAAGGTTCACAGAGAGAGAAAGTCTCAAACCATTCATTAAGCTAGCAAGAGACTTTATAATGAAGTTTATAAGATGGGTCTTAGTTAAGCACCAGAGGAAGAAAAGAAAGTGAAGCCGAATCCATTTAAGAGTCCGTTTGATATGTGAAATAATTCATTCATTTAAGTCTAACACTTATTAATAAATATTCATTCTTCCTTTCCTTGCACATATCGTAATCTAGTATTTACCCACTCTCTTGCAACTACTCTGTATTAAGTCTACTGTGTCGATTGGTAGATCATGCATTAGGTGATACAGCAAAAGAGTTTCTTGTAGTGAGTCTTAATCTAACTCCAATAGAATTCGATTCCATTAAACTGAGGACAGTAAGGAACGTTATACACAGGAGTTATCTTTAACTCTTCATATCTTTCTTATTTTCCATAGTCTTATGAACTGAGAGGTTATCAACAAACAGGATGATCTCTTGATCTTTGTACTTATCTCTTAGCTTTTGTAAGATCTCTATATACTGCTCTCGCTTAATAGAGCGAGGATGATTAACATAAGTTTCTAAGCCTGAATCTTCACTGATACCATCCAAAATTGCGAGAGTGACAACCTTGACCTTTTAGTCTTACACTTCTATATTATCGTAATTTTTATACCAGGACTTATTAATATAAATGTTGAATGTAAACACTGCTTCATCAGCGTGTATAAACTAGATGTTATTATCAATGGACCTCTGCATTTAATCATATATAAAGTTTAAATTATTACTATAAAATGGCACTGTAAAATCAATTACTTTCTTCACCCTGTTGACGGTCTTGAAAGTAATGCCATTTCTTCTATAAATAATAGCTATAGTCTAAGGAGAGATACGCATGTCAGGAAACTTGCGATGAAACATGACAGCTCGTTAGTCAAGAGGAAAGTGAGCCCAATACTTTAAAGTCTTAAAGTCACAGAGGTAGTCAATATGGGTCTGAGTGAACTTTTATTTTCTTACTGGATGTTTTCATGTACCAGAATTAAAATGCTAAACAGCTAACATGCAGTGATACCTAACAGTTGAGGCACTCTTGCTATGGCTGTATAATTCAGCACTGGTTTGACTTATTCTATATTAATACTTGTACCAAACCTAAGCTTAAGCAGTATATCTAAATATTAATCATTATAAATATACCCTAAATTTCGCTAATTTCTATTTCTCATTTTGCAACTTGACCTAATTTCTCTACTAACCCCAATAAGACCCACCTATACCCTACAAATCAAAGCACTTATAAACCTCACTAAGGGTTTTGAATGGAATATCTTACAAGACAGTCAACCGCATTAAGAGAGTAATTGACTTTAATGTTATATTTATAAGGATAATTTAAATTTTATATTTGATTAAAAGCAGAGGGCTTAAGAGCATAATATTAAGTTCATACACGCTGATGAGGCTGTATTCATGTTCAATACCTTCATTTCAAGGCCTTGGTATAAGAGGTACAGCAACATAGAAGTATATGATTAAAAGGTTAAGGTGTAAACTCATGCAATACTTGGTGGAATAAGCGAAGATAATGGCCTCGAGACTTATGTTATCCACCCTCGCTCAATAAAGACCGAATAATACATAAAGTTCTTATAATAACTCAGAGATAAGTACGCCGACTAAGAGATTATTCTGTTTGTAGATAACTTATCTGTCCATAAAACTAAAGACACAAGGAAGGAATATGAAAGGCTTAACATAACACCTGTATTTAATGTTCCTTATAGCCCTCAGTTCAATGGAATTGAGCTATATTGGGGCCTATTGAAAGGCCACTACAAGAAACTTCTGCTCTATCATTTGATGCACGATCTGAAGATAGGTACAGTAGATTTTATTAAGAGTGCTGCTAAGAGAGTCAGCGATGATAAAGCAAAAGTATGTGCTAGTGAAGGAAGATTTTGTGTTTATAAATAAGTTTTATATTTAAATAAATGAATAAGTTGATATATTAAACTAACCCATAAAGGGATTTGGCTTCTCTTTCTTTTCTTCCTCTTAAGGCTTGCTTGGGCCTATGTTTCTTCTCTTAGTGCCAGCTCCTGCATCTTTGTTCATCTCGTCTGGCTTTTATAAATCTTTGAAGAGTCTCTTACTCAATTCATGCTTTACTTAGATTTCATCTCTTTGTTTAATTTGCTCCGCTCTTTCATCAAATATATACAGTGCCAGGTTTTTCTATAAAGTTAAAAGTCTAAGCTTACTAGAGATGAATGGATGCTTCTGCAGTTCCTAGAGCCAATTGTCGCTGATTTTAATTCCCTGCTTCTCTTTTTCTTCAGGAGAGATGCTATAGCGTTTCTTATGAGCTTCTTAAATTACTTCATTTAAGTACTCAAGTTTCAGAGTTCCAAGGACAGCAAAGAAGAAGTTTCTCTCTGGCAACTTATTAGAGAGTTATAACTTTGATGGAAGGTTGAAAGCAACATCTGGATCACTCATAGCATCATCATAGAGGTTTGTTACTGATATTTCAGATTGTTAGGTATCTCGATCATTCTGATCTCATTAGACTTAAAAGCTTTTTTCTCTTCACTTAGCAATACCTTTAAGAATTATATTGTTCCCTCATGTTTTGGCAAGAACAATCCAACTATGGTTATTAAGTTAGTTATAAGATAAAGCTTACCTTACTATACCAAGTATCTGTAAAGGTCTTCTTTACTCCTGAATTTTCCTATTAAATCTTAAGATAATTATATTCTCTTCATTGCATCATTCATAGATTCCATCTTGCTTCCAGTTTCAATAAATCTTTATGAAATTTTAAATTATGGACATCCATTCTGAACTTACTAAAATTTTACTTCTAAATAGGGAGATCCACTTGGAGGTCAACCTGAATCAGATAAATATATAAAGATGGAGGAACTTTCTCCAAGTTTCAGAGTTTGACTTCCATTTTTATCAAACTTTCTCCATTAAATTGTTCCTAATAATAATTAATTTAATTAGGTGCTGCTCTTAATTTATTTATATTTAATTATGAGGTTTAATTAATGGATGAAATAGAATATAAATTATCTCAAAATTTTAGAAATATAAAACTAATGCTTTGCACTCTGTTCCTATTTAACCTCTCTAAATCTTTGAGGGCATGTTCTTACTTGTGTATAAATGTAGTGTTTATACAGCTTATATAATTATTAATAGTATTTATAAAATGAGCGGCAGCTTACTTAGAAAAGCGGCATTGCTTGGCATTAGTCAGCAAAAACTTTCTTTCATGAATCAAAATTAAATTGAGATTTGTGATGCTCTGCCTAATACGAACCTGAAATTCTCTAACCTTAAGTTTCAGACTTTGAATAGCAATTCAGTTGTTAAATAGAAATGCAGAGATGCGAAGCACAAATAAAAATGGTTCAAGAGGAGGAAGAGAAAAAGAAGTTAAGGCATTGCATCAATTTTAAGAGTGTGAGAAGAACTTCACTTATAAATCTGCTCTCGAGCGTCATATTTTAGAGCGGCATTTTAACAAGCCTAAAAAAAGATCTATCTTAAGTATGATAAGATAGATGGAAAATATTTCTGACCTTATTGCAAAAAGCAATACAATCATTCAAGGGATTTAAAAGTTCACCTATAAAACGATCATGGTAAGAAGTTTGAAGTCATAGATCCTAAGACTGGTGAGGTCTTCCTTCAAAAAAGAAAGCCTAGAGACCCTTTAGAAACTTTGAAACAAAGAGTTAAGATAGAAAATAAGCTAATTAAAGCATTGAGAAATCTCCCTGCCTCTGAAATAGTAAAAATAACACTTAAGATATAAGAACTTAAACTTCCTATATTGAATATAATTGACCTTAAAGAGTTTAAGGAAAGTTATCTTATCCTTGAAAAAAAGTTTTAGAAAAAGGTTATAACAGACAAGCAGTTCGCATAAAAATATATCCATTCAAATACTTCAAATGCGATGACAAGTATCTAATGGAATATATAAATGAATACCAAGCACTTACTAAGTCAAGAGATAGACAGAGCAGATTTATAATAAAGCTATATGCTATTCTGCTTGCTCATGATCATGTAGCTTTTCGTCTCTCTTTATACTTAATGACTTTAAGAGACTACATTTAAGATTAAAGGATACCAAAGTAGTTACCTCTTATTCTTACAAATGTTTACAAAGGCATTGAAAAGCTGCAAACTTTAGAATATGTTCATAGAGACTTGAAGCCTGAGAATATTATACTTGACTTTTCACCACTCAGAGTAGTAATAATTGATTTCAATAGATCATAGAGAGTTGAAGCTTCAGGACTTGGCAACGTTTACGCTACTCCTGGATACTTTACAGAAAGGTAGGATTGGAGAGATGGGGATATTAAGTGGGATATATGGGCTCTAGCAGCAATAATTGCTCAATACGATATGGCAAAAAATGATTACTATAGCTATAAGAGAAAGAAAGATTCTAAGAAGAATACATCAATTTTAAGACTAGAATAAGATAAAAGGTAAAATGAAATATATGGCTGAGCAGATAATCATTAAGCCTAACAATAGAGAGGACCATACAATAGACTAAATTGTAAGTTGGATAAAAGAAATAAAGTTTAGAAAGTTGCCTCATGATGCCAAAGTACTGCTTGAGTGAATAGTAAAATTAAAACACCTCTAATACACACTAATTTACATAATATTTAAACCCTAATCCTCTACATAAACCCTATTAAAACCTTAATAAAGTATGCATTTATAGTCTACTTTTATCAATCAAAAACACAATCAAGCAACTTCAGGGGTTTTGGGATTTTGAATGTTTATTAAGAGAGATAATGAAAAAATATAAATATTTAATGATCAAAAATTATATATTTATAAAACTTCAATCTCTTATTAGAATATTAGATTTAAATATTAATTTTTATTTATAAACTGAATTATTATTATCAAAAATGGCAAACGTTATATGGAATTGTTCAACTTTTTAGACATCAGGTTTTTGAATAAATCTCAAAGAAGAATGATGAGAAATACTCAGATGATAACAAAATATTCTACTATTAAAATTCTAGCTTCAACTACTAGTACTCCATTCTAAACAACAACAACCTAAAAATAACAATTATAAAAGATCAATAATCAGAAAAATTCTAACTGCCACGAAGTTAGTGTAGCTGTAGTCAAAGCAAAAGTAGAAATCACCTAAAGTTTATGTTTTATAAATAATAAGATTATTTGAAATTTTAACAATTATTAAATATGAAAATTAAAATAAAAAGCACAACACTTTTTATGCAAAAAAAAGTGAAATGAAAAAAAATTTTATTTTTATTGATACATTCTGAATAAATCTGAGAGACAAAACCCTAAAACCCCTTAGTGAGGTTTATAAGTGCTTTGATTTGTAGGGTATAGGTGGGTCTTATTGGGGTTAGTAGAGAAATTAGGTCAAATTGCAAAATGAGAAATAGAAATTAGCGAAATTTAGGGTATATTTATAATGATTAATATTTAGATATACTGCTTAAGCTTAGGTTTGGTACAAGTATTAATATAGAATAAGTCAAACCAGTGCTGAATTATACAGCCATAGCAAGAGTGCCTCAACTGTTAGGTATCACTGCATGTTAGCTGTTTAGCATTTTAATTCTGGTACTAGAAAACATCCAGTAAGAAAATAAAAGTTCACTCAGACCCATATTGACTATCTCTGTGACTCTAAGACTTTAAAGTATTGGGCTCACTTTCCTCTTGACTAACGAGCTGTCATGTTTCATCGCAAGTTTCCTGACATGCGTATCTCTCCTTAGACTATAGCTATTATTTATAGAAGAAATGGCATTACTTTCAAGACCGTCAACAGGGTGAAGAAAGTAATTGATTTTACAGTGCCATTTTATAGTAATAATTTAAACTTTATATATGATTAAATGCAGAGGTCCATTGATAATAACATCTAGTTTATACACGCTGATGAAGCAGTGTTTACATTCAACATTTATATTAATAAGTCCTGGTATAAAAATTACGATAATATAGAAGTGTAAGACTAAAAGGTCAAGGTTCTCAGTTTTATGGAATCGAATTCTATTGGAGTTAGATTAAGACTCACTACAAGAAACTCTTTTGCTGTATCACCTAATGCATGATCTACCAATCGACACAGTAGACTTAATACAGAGTAGTTGCAAGAGAGTGGGTAAATACTAGATTACGATATGTGCAAGGAAAGGAAGAATGAATATTTATTAATAAGTGTTAGACTTAAATGAATGAATTATTTCACATATCAAACGGACTCTTAAATGGATTCGGCTTCACTTTCTTTTCTTCCTCTGGTGCTTAACTAAGACCCATCTTATAAACTTCATTATAAAGTCTCTTGCTAGCTTAATGAATGGTTTGAGACTTTCTCTCTCTGTGAACCTTTGCAGTCTCTTTCATTAGAAATATACCAGTTCCAGGTTTCCCTAAAAAGTTATAAATCAAATCTTACTAGAGAGATAAGGATGCTTCTTAAGCTCTGCTAGCCAGGTCTCGCTTATTAGTATTCCTTGCTTCTTTTAATCTTCAGGAGAAATAGAGTAGCGTTTCTTATGAGCTTCATCTATAATTTCTCTCAAATAGCGAAATAACTGACTATATAAAATGAGGAGCGCATGTTGGCTTTTTCCATTTTAAGAAAAATAGAGGTTCATGAGGATGAAGGTTTGCATCTAAATAAATTGCTCTCTCTACTTAGCTAACGACAGGTCATCTCTAAACTTCTGTTCGAGAAATTATAGATTCCTCTAAACTTACACAGCCTTATTCTGGTAATAGAAAGCCTCGAGGAGGTGCCTCTTTCTTGTATTGAGGCCACTCTAAATTTAATCGAATCAGAGTGAATAAAAACAGCAGTAAAGGCGAAGACAAGAGATCTGACCATCACATATTCGAGACAGGAAAATGATGCTGTTAAAGTAGTCAAGCAATTTAGTGAAAGCAATTAAATTCGAGACTGCGTTGACCACGAGGAGTTTATCACTTTGTCTAAGATGCTGGAGTTTTTAAAGTCAGGTTTATCAGCATTCGCAATATCAAGCTTTAATTGTAAGTTTGGTAATAAGTGCTAACGAAGACTGCTCAATAATTGATATGCCAACTGGATCAGGAAAGACTTAGATTCAGGCTCTTGTTGCTTACTACTATGCCTTAAAAGGATTGAAAACAACAATCATAGAACCAAATCAAAATTTGTAAACTTAAACCGATGAACTCCTTAGGTCCATCCATGAGAATATCAGGGTGGTTGACATTGCTAATTACTATAAACACCTGTACAAGGAGGACATAATAATTTTAAACGAGTTTGATTCTATTATAGACTAAACCTCGTTCTTTCAGAGGGCAATACTATAACTGGGCTCTGGATCCTCTAAAATAAGAAGGTTTTCGCGTTTTCAGCAATACACGAAACATCACAAAGTTGTTATTGATGAGACGATTAAGAAGGCAAAGGTTTTGAGCTTCTAGTCAGAGCTACTCTTTTCCAAATAGAATTAGGAGTCGCATGTCTGCTCAGTTATAATAACTAAGGACAAAGACGACATTCAATAGACAATATTAAGAGAAATTGACTAACTCTTCTCCAATGAGCCCATAATTGTCATTGTAAATTCCAGTGAGTATGAGGACTACAGAGTTAAACTTTCTTAGGGAAGTAATTATGAGCTTTACTTATCCGATAACAAACAATGCAGGCAATAGATTAGAGAAAAAGAAATAGGAATTCTGATTATGAAGAGAGAAAACAGTGTTGGCTGAGGCTCAAAGTTTAAGAAAGGTGCGTTTGTTATGGTAGCGTGCTCCTTTGATTCTGATAGAAGGTTGTGGCAGATGCTGGACAGGGGCAACAGAAGTCAAATAATATCAAGAGGTTGTATATATCTCTAAGACTATGATAGCAATGCGCATTTTTTGCAGCGTCTGAAGTCAATTGATAACCAAAAGGAGAGGAGGCTTCACGAAGTGTTGAACTATTATGGAAGAAGAGAATTAACTAGAGCCTAAGCTACTTTGTTGAGGACGTATAGAAGAGCGGTAACCCTATAGCGTCCTTGAAGGATTTAGAAAGCATAGTTGGATACATATTTTACTAACAGATCACTAAGGGACTTGAAATGTGAATTGCTCAGAGTTATTATTAATTAAGGATTGGGAATATTGAATGTTACAGATGTGATGTATTAAATTAATCAATATAATAAATTTTCCAACAATATATAAATTAACTAAATGTACAACGTGTATGAAGTCTTATACGCACTCTGCAAAAGTAAAAAAACATATGCAGAAACATTATTTGTGTGATCTTTAATGCAGGATAAAGAAACTTAAAAATTAGTTCCAGCAAAAAGAAAATCTAATACTCTTTATTCACAAAGATAGCAGCAAGAAAGACTCAAGAGACAGAAGTGATATGAATCGATGAATCAACCAGAAGGTAATACAATTTTAGCATGCTTCTAAGCGAAGGCTATGAATATACCTGAATTAAATTCAGTTTATCTCAGCAGTTGTATAAAAAACTACTTAAATATAAACGTGCCTGCAAAAGCAAAGCTTATAGTAGTCGATGAGTATGCATACAAGGTGTATCCCTTCAGTTATCTCCTTAAGAACCAACAATATTAAAACGAGTTTGCTAATGAATACATGGTTCTTAGAGAGGCCTAGAGTATAGATTGCAAGAATTTGCTTAAGTAAGATGGTGTCATATTAAGCTATGGTTTTATCGCACTAAGACTCAAGAAATTTTAAATGAATTTTAGAGACTATCTCTATCATAATCGATACCCCGAATGATTTAAACGATATACTTTCAGATATGATAAAAGGTGTCAAGGAGTTGCATGAACTTGGGTATGTTCATAGAGATTTGAAGCCTGAAAATGTAATTATGAATCTCTGCTCATTAGAAGTAGTTGTTATCGATCTCAATAGAGCTTTAAGATAAGGAGATCGTTACTTTAGCATAGGTACTTGAGACTCCCGGATACTTCCCAATAAGAGAGAAGTGAAGTGGAAAATGGTTCTGTCTAATGGGATGTTTGGTCAGTAGCTGCAATAATATTAGAAAGTGATATGGAAAGTTTGTCTTACTTTGGTACTAAACATGAAAAGCAATCAATAAGTTTGGCTTAGAAACACATAAAGTTCTGCAAAGAAATTAAAAGCATAGTATAAATGATTATCGTGAGAGCTCCAAACTATCCTCAATAAACATTAGATGATATCCTTGACTCATTAAAGAGAGCATAGTTCAAAAGATACAATAATGATAAACAGATAAAATTTGTTTGAATTAATAACACTAATACTCATTAAATATTCATTAAATTCACATAAAACCTGCATTTTGTCTACTAACCCCAATAAGACCCCAACTATTCCCTACAAATCAAAGCACTTATAAACCTTACTAAGGGGTTTTGGGGTTTTGAGTGATAAGACAAGATTTATGGAAAAATATCATCATCAAGAAATAATATTTTCTGTTATTAATATATATTCTATGTATATTCGTATGGGTCTTAAAATACTATAGAAAGTGAATGTTGAAATTAGAAAGTTTTATTGACTTCTTTTCCAACTTTTTAATTTTATTTACCTACGACCCGCTTTTAAAATCAATAATTCAGGTTAATTCAAACCACCTCCTCCATGTTTTCGATTTTTTAAAAATGAGTTCCTTTTATTTCATTAATGAGGAGATTTATTAATGATCAGGATTTAAGATTAATGAATTTTTTTTATAAAAAATAATAGCTAATTTTAAATGAGGCTAGAACCTAAATCTTGTAATAAGTCATTTTTATGGTAAGTGAGAGTTGAAAGCCCGTTTTTCATAAATTTTAAGAAATAAGCAATTTAATAAGATTGTTCTGAAATTTCGCTTTTAAATTTATCTGCATTATGTTTTGTTTTGCTGCTTTTAACAGCTATTTTTTTATTTTACCCTTTCTTATTGATGAAAATATTTAATTTCTTGACTGTCAATATTCTTTTATATCCAAGATCAATTAAATAGTATCATCAGTGAATTTTACTAGATGTAACTAGCAATTCCTTTAGTGAAGAAATATATATGCTTACTAAATTTAAAATTTCCCCATAATGCGGATGTTTAACTGACAATATAAATAAGAATAAATCACTCTCTTAAATAAGTTTTCATCAAACCCTAGTAAATTTCTTGACTTGTCAAAGTTTATGTCTAGTTAATAGGAAATTTTTCATGCCTTATTAATATGTATAGGATCATATAAACGCATCTAGATCATTTTATATATAGATTTATTTTAATATACCATAAATATTATATCCTACCAGTTCCTCATCCCATCAAGGAAATATCTTTTTTATTTTACTAAAATTCTACGAGGGAATGAATTACAAAACAAGTTTAATCAAATTAAGCTAAGCAAGATTTATTAATCTATGATTCAAAAATTAAAATAATAATTAAAAGAATGAATTATGGTGCTGATCAATATAGTGAACTCTGTAATTAAAATATTTTAAAATCAAAGTGTTTAAACTCTTCCACAAAAATACATATTCAAACCTTGAAGCCAATTTTAATTATAAGGTTGAATAGCTAACAGCTAATAATAATTAAAATTGAAATGGAATAATTATTGCACCAATGCCCAGAGAAAAATTGTAACCTTTATATTAGTAAATCAGCAGCTTTGATGCAACACAATAGAAGCCATCTAATCGCAAAAATATTAAAGATTGAACAAGAGTTTGAGTGTTATTATAGAAAATTTTATATCAGAAACTAAAAATAACTGCACACACATTAGAAGAGGTCTCTATATATTACTAAAAACAGACTGGAAAAGGAGATAAAATACTTGTAAAATCTTGAGATCAAATTAAAAGAATTAACCATTATCGAAATGAAATTGTGATTAGCAATATATGAATGATTGATTTAATTTATTTTAAAAAACTTTTATTATCGAATTAATTTTACAATTTACATTTGAAGTGCAAAATTAGTTCATAAAAATCATAGAAAAAGTGGTAAGATATATTTATAATTAACTTTAAGACGATAGCAATCTGTAAATATTAATAATGTAAACTTGAATTAAATTTCAAACATAACGAATAAGATAATCAAAAAATCTTGAAGAATGCTAATAAAAACTTTTTAATTATTATATTATATATCCTGATACATTTATTTAATTTTAAAACCTACTTGGATCTCTTAATTATATATTAATTATTTATAATGGGGAGTCATTTAATCTCTTGTATCTTTATTTTTGTTCTGGGTGCTTTTGTAACTTTCCTTGCATTCTCAGTAATATCCTACCAATAAGAAGTGCCTGAACTAGATTGTGATTAAAGCAGCTAAATTGAGTTAGTTATTATGAACATGGTGATCTTATCGGCTTTTAGTACATTTGTCTCATTATTCCACACATGCACAGTTTTATGTATGGGTAGAATATTTATACCAAGCAATGCTGATACAATTTGTGAAAGACTACTTACTTTCTTTTTGTCAATATTTTTCCCAGTTATAATCATGATATATATTGTGGTTTTGGGTTGCTACACAAAATCACTAAAAATAGATTTCGATGTGTGTGGAAAAGATGGCTACCAGTTAAATATCATCAAAGTATTGATACAAGTTGTATATACAGTTGCCGCTCTTGTTGTATTGATTATCATTATTAAAATTATTAAATGCTGTGGATGTACCTGCAAAGATGGCTCTTCAGGCGGCTCATCCTCATCTGGAAATAACAATAATAATCATAATGGTAATAGCTCCAATAATCAACCTAGTCAAAACAGAGATAATTCGGCCAGAGATTAAGAAAGATTGAGGCAATAATAGCAAAGAGATTAGGAAAATTACAGAAGATAGCAACAGCAATAAGCTGAGTAGAGATTAAGAGAACAGCAATAGGCTTTGATTAAATAAAACAACAGAGTCTTTTGAATTTAAATTAATATTAGTATAAAAATTTTTAATTATTAATTCTATGATCTTATTTCTTAACATACATTATTATGAGATATACCGAATCAATTTATTTTGGTTTAGTTTTTAAATGTTTAAATAAATGCATAGCTATAATGTAAAAATTATTTATAGAATAGAATTGCAGACCTCATTACTTTTTATCATAAAAACGAGATGTGTTAGATCTGCTGTTAATACTATTTAATTTTATAATTAAGATAATTTTATTAAATTTAATATATAAAAACATGGTAATTAAATTTTAATTACTATTCAAAACCCCAAAACCTCTTAATGAGGTTTATAAGTGCTTTGATTTGTAGGGATTTGTTAGGGTGGGGTTATTAATTGGTTTTAATGTGAATTTTAAAGTAAATGTTTTTAATTTATTCACTAAAAATGCACTTTTGGATCATGTGGAAGTGGTCTGTAGTTTATTTTACTCAATCACTATTATATTTGCTCTATCGATATGTCTGATCGCAGGTTGTTTGATTATTACCTACTCAGCCTTCTATATCATTGCCTGAGATAATACTCTTGTTTTATCTATAAATTGCTTTATACTTTGTTTCGCATTCTTTTCTTCACACCTTGTTGAGTAATAATCGTTGCGAGGCATATCGCATTCTATTATTATTGCTGCCATTGCCCATAAATCACATTGAAAGTCTCCATATCTCCAGTCTTCTCTTTCAGGATAACAGCCTGGAGTTCCCATAACACTTCGTAGCATTGATACTTCCACCGTTAATGCTCTGTTGAAGTCAATAAAGGTCACTTTTTTAAGTGAAAAGTTTATCATAATATTCACAGGCTTCAAATCTCTATGAATAAAGCCTAACTTATGTAGCTCTTCAATGCCTTGTTAGGTTTAAGTTGCTATCAAAGCAATCTACTTATGATTCATTTGATCAGTAATGAAATCTCTGAGGTCATTTCATATAGAGGCAGTCTAAAAGCAACATGAACCTTGGCAAGGAGAATAGCATCTAGCTTGATTAAGTAATTTCAATATTTAAACTTTGCTTAAGTGAGTACATGATACTCATTTGTAAACTTCATCTGATATTTATCATCACTTAAGAGATAGTTTAAGGGATACACCTTGTATGCGTATTGATGATCATTAATAACCATCTTATCAAATGAGTCCTCTAGAATTAGATAACTTTAAAGAGAAGTACCTGAATATATCGTCGCAATAACTGGTATTTTCTTGTATTAAACTTTGATCATGATTTTTGTGATTTCAGAGGTCAGTTGGTTGCGTGCCTTCTTTACGTAGTCTAATTCTCTAGCTTATTTATGCACTACCGCTTTAGATATTCCCTCGATTTTCTTTTTTGAGAAGCTTTAACTCAACTTCATGCTTTTAAATTTCTATTTCTTTCTTGTGAGTCTTTAAAAGATATTTCTTCAAGTCTCTTGTATTAGAATACTACTTATGGCACTCAAAGCAATCATACTTCCCATCAATTTTGTCATGCTTTAAGAACACAGTAGGCTTGGCTTCTCTATGCTCCTACATATGCCTGAACCAGCTAGGTTTATGAGTGAAGTCTCTTTCACACTTCTCACAAAATATACTTCAACTTTCTCTGCTTACATTGAAATTTCATTTCTAAATTTCTCATCCTCTCTGTCTCCCACACACTTGTTTGCCATTTATTTTCTATTATTAATTTCTATTTTAATAACAGAGACCTCAAGTGATAGCTCTGGTAGTTCTTTATGAGAGTTCATCTCGCAGCTATCACACTTTTTATTGCTGCCAAAGGTAAGTCTCATTTAGTTTGATGGAAGTGCTGTTGTTTTTCTTAAAATGTTAGCGCTCATATTTAAATTTGAATTTAAAATTATAAAACCGCATCTATAGCTGAGAGCTTATATGAGAGCTTTGCAAGCCTACAAGTTTATAGGGAAGTTTTAAGAGTATTATAGAATATATATGAGTGCTAAGAGACGATCCAGCTCTAAATATGGATGCGAAAGTAACCATTATTTCTATCAATTATGAGTTCATTACAGCACATACCGATTTAGGAGGTGCACCTAATTAAGTAAGTACCAATTTAAATTAAAACATATGGAACTATAACAGTAGAAATTGATATCAATCTCTCAAGTTTGAAACCAGTTCTCAAAACCTTCTCCATATCCTTCTTAGAGGTTGCCCTCCTAAATGATGCCCATATTTAATAGTAAGTTTTACAGAGGTAAATTATTGAAATCAATAAACTTAAATTTGAAAATCATTTCTTGGATCTGTAAACAGGATGAGTCAATGAATGATGCAATGAAAAGAGTGCAAGCACAAGAATTGATTCAAAGATTTAGAAGAAAGGAGGATTTGCATCGCTGCATGATACAGCAAGGTAATGAACTCATAGTAACTCATTTTGATTATGTAGTTGGTTTGTTCTTGCCAACGATGGAAGGTACCAACATTTCATTTCTAAGGGCGATACTCTGCGAAGAGAGGAAAGCATTGAAAACTTAAGATGTAAAGTTTGCAGAGATTCCAAACTATCCAGAAATCTCAGTGATTAACTTATCTGATGATGCTAACAATGACCCTAATGTTTCGCAGTACCTTCCTACTTAGAAGTAGTTGTCAACTAAACCACCTGAAAAGAACTATCTCTTTGGCATACTGGCAACAATTAAAAGTGATTACTTGAAAGAAATTATTCAGGAATCCCATAAGAAAAGATACAGCATCTCTTAAGAAGATAAGGATATACAAGGGATCAAGATAAGTGAGAGCTTGTTTTCAGAGCTGCAGAAGTGCCCTTATATTTCAAGTAAGATTTCAAGCTTAACTCACTACAAAAATCTGGTACTAGCATCTTCTTGATGAAGGAATAGAGCAAGCTTCATAGAGAGCGAAAGTCGCAGACAAAGTATGAAGTTAGTATGATACTTTACTCTAATATTCAGCCACCAGATTAATGAATATATATATATATATGCTGGAGCTGACAGCAAGAGAAGAAACCTAGGCCCACAAAAGCCTTAAGAGGAAGAAAAGAAAGAGAAGCCAGCTCCCTCTAAAGAATTTTAAATGTGACTTATATATTCATTAACTTGACTACAAAACTTATTTATATACATTCACTCTCCCTTCTTTAGCACACTTTTATGCCAATTAATTATCAATTCTCTTAGCTGAACTTTTTATAAAGGCCATTGTATCGATAGGTAGGTCATGCATCAAGTGGTACAGCAGCATTTTTTTGTAATGACCTTTTAATATACCCTAGTATAATTCAATTCCATTAAAATATGGGCTATCAGGCACGTTGAAGACTGGCGTCCTTCCTTGTTTCTTTAGTCTTATGAACAGAAAGATTATCAATAAACAGTACAATCTCTTATTCAGGGTACTTCTCTCTCAAATGTTCTAAGAACTTTATATAATGCTCTGTCTTAATAGAGCGAGGATGATTAACATTAGTTTCTAAACCAGAATCCTCGTTAATACCTCCAAGAATTGACATTTTTATACCTTGACTTTTTAATCATATACTTTTATATTACTATGCCTCTTATACGAAGACTTCTAAATGAAAGAGTTGAAAGTAAACACAGCCTCGTCAGCATTATAAACTTAATATTATTCTATTAGGCTCTCTGCATTTAATTATAAATATAATTTAGGTTATTGTTGTAAAATGGCAGAGTGAAATCAATTACTCTCTTGATACGATTCACACATTTGTAAGAGATACCATTTCGTTTATAGATGTTGGGTATAGACTAAGCAGAGATCTTCAACTCAGGGAATTGGCGGTGAAACATAGTAGCTCATTGGTTGAGAAAGAGAAGTGAGCCCAATACTTCTAGGTTTTTTCATTGATAAGATAGTCAATATGCTTCTATAGAAACCTTGGATTCCTCTTAGGCTAAGAATTAGGCTATTATTGCTTTAATTATACAGCTTTCAAGCAGTGAGAGCGAACAGTTGATGGACTACGCTTTAAGAGCAGTGCAATAGACTTATAGTTCAGTACTGGTTTTATTTATTCACTGTATATATATAACATCTATAATGCAGTTTAAACACTTAATCTATATATTCTTCATCATAAATAGACCCCAAAAACTTGTAATTTTTGTCTCGCATTTAATTAATAACCTCAACCCCTAACAAATTCCCTAAAAATCAAAGCACTTCTAAACCTCATTAAGGGGTTTTGGGATTTTGACTGCAAGCCCATTATGAGAGGAGTCTTGAAATCACTAAGAGTAGACTAAAAAAAGAGATATAATATTTGTAAAATAAAAAAATCATGAGATCAAATTGAAAGAATTAGCCATTACTTCAATATATTCTGATTTATAATATATTAATAAATTAATTTTTTAATGAATCTTTGAATTATCAAATTATTTTCATATTTTTTACCTTTAAAGTATATTTACGCAAAAAAAGTAATAAAATCAAAGATTATCTTTAATGCAATAATAATTTGTAAATTTTAATAATATATAAAAATATGATCAAATTTCAAACTCAGCGAAATTTATAATTAAAAAACATGAAGTGCGTTAATAAAAACCTATTTTAAATCATTATAAATAAACCTGATACATTTTTTATTTTAAAATCTTTTATGGATATCAAAGTTATATATAATTATTAAAAATGGAGAACCATTTAATCTCATGTATCTTTATTTGTGTCCTGGGTGCTTTTGTAACTTTCCTTGCGTTCTCTGTGATATCCTATGAATAAGAAGTGCCTAAATTAGATTGTGATAAAAGCAGCTAAATTGAGATAGTTATTTTAAACATGGTGATCTTGTCTGCTCTTTGTACATTTGTTTCATTGTTCCACACATGCACAGTTTTATGTATGGGTAGAATATTTGTTCCAAGCAATTCTGAGACCATTTGTGAAAGACTACTTGCTTTCTTTTTAACAATATTGCTCCCAGTTTTAATCATGATCTATTTTGTGGTTTTGGCTTGCTACATACAATCATTTAAAGTAGATTTAGATAGGTGTGGAAAAGATGGCTACCAATTAAAAATCATCAAAGTATTGAAACCAATTGTATATAATGTTGGCGGCTTAGTTTTATTGTTTATCATTTATTAAATAGCTAAATGTTGTGGATGTCGCAGTGATGATGATTATTCATACGACCCACTTCCATCTAGGGACTTCAACGACTCTGGAAACTTCAATTAGCCTAATGATTAATAAGAAAAAGAACATTAAAGAAATAGGGAAAATTTAGCCAGAGATCACGAAAGATAAAGGCAATAGCATCAAAAGGATTAAGAAAATTATAGAAGATAGTAGCAGTAATAAGCTGAGTAGAGATTAAGAGAACAGCAATAGGCTTAGATCAAAAGAAACAATAGAATTTGAACTTGTAATGGTTTAAACTTTTTTATTTATTATTCATTTTATTTTTTATCGAACTATTAAATCCAGCAACAGGGGCTCAATCACTTAATTGATATAGGCTTATATCTTTTTAAATGTTTAAATAAATGCATAGCTATAATGTGAAAATTATTTATAGAATAGAATTGCTGTCCTCATTACTTTTTATCATAAAAACGAGATGTGTTAGATCTGCTGCTAATACTATTTAATTTTATTAAAAATAATTAAAAACATGATAGTAATATAGAAATTATTATTCTGGCTTCTATTATCATCATCAGAAGACTCCAGAATCATTTTCTCTCTTTTATCTCTATATTGCTTATTAAAATTCCTTCCAGAAGAAGTTCTCTATTGTTCCATTTGATCATTAAAAACCCCAAAACCCCTTAATGAGGTTTATAAGTGCTTTGATTTGATGGGAATTTGTTAAGGGTTTGGGTTATTAATAGGTTTTAATGTGAAATTTATAGTAAATGTATTTAATTTAATCACTCAAAATGCACCTTAGGATCATGTGGGAGAGGTCTGAAGTTTATCTTACTTAACCACAACTCTATCTACTCTATTGATATGTCTGATCTTGAGTTTGGTTTAATTATTATTGATTCTGCCATATGTTTTATTGATTGAGATACTCTGGTTTTGTCTATAAACTAATTGATTCTTTACTTAGCATTTTTCTCGCACCTTGTAGAGTAGTAATCGTTGCGAGGCATTTCGCACTCTATTATTATTGCTATTAAAGCCCACACATCCCACTTAAAGTCACCATCTCTCCAGTCTTCCCTTTCCTGATAATATCATGGAGTTCCCATTACACTTCCAAGCATTGACACTTCCACTCTTTAGGCTCTGTTGAAATCGATTATTGCTACTCTTACTGGAGAAAAGTTTATCATAATATTTTCTGGCTTTAAATCTCTGTGAACAAACCCTAACTTGTGAAGCTCTTTAATGCCTTGTATGGTCTGAGTTGCTATTTATCCAAGTTACTTATGATTCCTTTGATCTGTTATGAAATCTCTTAGAGTCATTTCATAGAGTGGGAGTCTGAAAGCAACATGATCCTTGGCAAGGAGAACAGCATCTAGCTTGATTAAGTAACTACACTCTTTAAACTTTGCTTGAGTGAGTACTTGATACTCATTTGTAAACTCCATCTAATATTTATCATCACTTAAGAGATAGTTGAAGGGATACACCTTGTATGCGTATTGATGATCATTGATAACTTTCTTATCAAAGGAGTCTTCTAATATTAGGTAGCTTTAAAGAGAAGTATCTAGGTCAATTTAAGCAAGAACCGGTATTTTCTTGTATTGAATCTTGATCATAATTTTTGTTATTTCAGAGGTTAGTTGGTTGCGTGCCTTCCTAACGTACTCTAACTCTCTTGCTTATTCAGGCACAACCACTTTAGAATTTTCCCTCGATTTTCTTTTGTTCAGAAGTTTCAACTCAACTTCATGCTTTTCAATTTCTATGTCTTTCTTGTGAGCTTTTAATAGATGCTTCTTCAAGTCTCTTGTATGAGAGTATTGCTTATGGCACTCAAAGCAGTCATACTTTCCATCTATTTTATCATGCTTTAAGTATACAGTGGGCTTGGCTTCTCTATGCTCTTTCTTATGTCTGTACCAGCTTGATTTATGAGCAAAATCTCTCTCACATAGCTCACAAAAATAGACTTCAGCTTCTTCAGTTTGTATAGGAATTTCATTAATACCTTTCTCCTCCTCTCTGTCTCCCACACACTTGTTTGCCATTTATTTTCTATTATTAATTTCTATTTTAATAACAGAGACCTCAAGTGATAGCTCTGGTAGTTCTCTTATGAGAGTTCATCCTCACAAGGTAAGTCTCATTTAGTTTGATGGAAGTGTTGTTGTTTTTCTTAAAATGTTAGCGCTCATATTTAAATTTGAATTTAAAATTATAAAACTGCCTCTATAACTGAGAGCTTATATGAGAGCTTTCCAAGCCTACAAGTTTCAAGGGAAGTTTTAAGAGTATTATAGAAGATATATGAGTGCTAAGAGACGAACCAGCTCTAAATATAGGTGAGAAAGTAACCATTTTAACTATCAATAATAAGTTGATTATAGCACGTACCAATTTAGGAGGTGCTCCTAATTAAGTACGTACTGTTTTAGGAGGTATTTTG
Organism: Oxytricha trifallax; assembly: GCA_000711775.1. Taxonomy (NCBI): domain Eukaryota; phylum Ciliophora; class Spirotrichea; order Sporadotrichida; family Oxytrichidae; genus Oxytricha; species Oxytricha trifallax. The sequence continues at coordinate 115,294 of ARYC01000304.1, read as the reverse complement.
TCATTTTATGATTAAAATTAGGGTGCTCCTAATTAAGTACTAGCATTAATTAAAGCTCCTAATTAAGTACTAGCATTTTAGGAGCTGCTCCTAATTAAGTACGTACCAATTTAAATTTAAAAATATGGAACTATAACAGTAGAAATTGATATCAATCTCTCAAGTTTGAAACCAGTTCTCAAAACCTTCTCCATATCCTTCTTAGAGGTTGACCTCCTATAGGATGCCCATATTTAATAGTAAGTTTTACAGAGGTATATAATTGAAATCAATAAACTTAAATTTGAATATCATTTCTTAGATCTGTAAACAAGATGGAGTCAATGAATGATGCAATGAAAAGAGTGCAAGCACAAGAATTGATTCAAAGATTTAGAAGAAAGGAGGATTTGCATCGCTACCTGGTGCAGCAAGGTAATAAACTCATTGTAAATAACCTTTATTACGTAGTTGGTTTGTTCTTGCCAACGATGGAAAGTACCAACATTTCATTTCTAAGGGCGATACTCTGCGAAGAGAGGAAAGCATTGAAAACTTAAGATGTAAAGTTTGCAGAGATTCCAAACTATCCAGAAATCTCACTGACTAACTTATATGATGATGCTATGAATGACCCTAATGTTTCGCAGTACCTTCCTACTAAGAAGTAGTTGTCAACTAAACTACCTGAAAGAAACTATCTCTTTGGCATACTGACAACAATTAAAAGTGATTACTTGAAAGAAAATATTCAAGAATCCCATAAGAAAAGATACAGCATCTCTTTAGAAGATAAGGATAAACAAGGGATCAAGATAAGTGAGAGCTATCTATCAGAGCTGCAGAAGCACCCTTATATTTCAAGTAAGATTTATAGCTTAACTCATTAGAAAATCTGGTACTGGCATCTTCTTGATGAAGGAATAGAGCAAGCTTCACAGAGAGCGAAAGTCGCAGACAAAGTATGAAGTCAGCAAGAGACTTTATTCAAATATTTAGCCTCCAGAGTCAATGAACATAGATGCTGGAGCTGGCAGTAAGAGAAGAAACTTAGGAGGAGGGAAGCAAGAAGTAGAAGAAAAGAAAGAGAAGCCAGCTCCCTCTAAAGAATTTTAAATGTGACTTATATATTCATTAACTTAACTACAAACTTATTTATATACATTCACTCTCCCTTCTTTAGCACACTTTTAAGCCAACAAATTATCTACTCTCTTCGCTGAGCTTTTAATAAAGTCTACTGTATCGATAGGTAGGTCATGCATCAAGTGGTATAGCAGCAGTTTCTTATAATGACCTTTTAGTATACCCCAGTATAATTCAATTCCATTAAACTATGGGCTATAAGGCACGTTGAACACTGGTGTTATTCTAAGTTATTCATAACTTTTCCTTGTTTATTTTGTCATATAAACTGAAAGATTATCAACGAATAATATAATCTCTTATTCAGAGTACTTCTCTCTCAGCTGCTCTAAGAACTTAATACACTGCTCTGTCTTAATAGAGCGAGGATGAATAACATTAGTTTCTAAACCAGCATCCTCGCTAATACCTACAAGAATTGCCATAGTTTATACCTTGACTTTCTAGTCATATACTTCTATATTGCTATGCCTCTTATACCAAGACTTTTAGATGAAAGTGTTGAATGTAAACACAGCTTCGTCAGGATGTATAAACTTAATATTATTCTATTTGGCTCTCTGCAATTAATTATAAATATAATTTAAGTTGTTGTTGTAAAATGGCAGAGTGAAATCAATCACTCTCTTGATACGATTCACACATTTGTAAGAAATCCCATTTCGTTTATAGATGTTGGCTATAGACTAAGCAGAGATCTTCAACTCAGGGAATTGGAGATGAAACATAGTAGCTCGTTGGTCTAAAGAGAAGTGAGCCCAATACTTTAAAGTTTTCTCATTGATAAGATAATCAATATGCTTTTATAGAAACTTTGACTTCCTCTTAGGCATAGAATTCAGCTATTATTGCTTTAGTTATACTGCTATAAGACAGTGGGATCGAACAGTTGATGGACTTCGCTTTAAGAGCAGTGCAATAGACTTATAGTTCAGTACTGGTTTGACTTATTCACTGTATATATCACATCCATATCGCAGTTTAAACACTAAATCTATATACTCTTCATCATAAATAGACCCCAAAAGCTTGCTATTTTTGTCTCGCATTTAATTAATAACCCCAACCCCTAACAAATTTCCTACAAATCAAAGCACTTATAAACCTCATTAAGGGGTTTTGGGGTTTTGATTTTACTCACATATTTTGATATCCCATAAAAATCTAAAAATATTTGTTGACTTATCGAAGTTTCTTATGAAGTTTTTTATGCCTTACTAATTTGTATCGAGTCATTTAATCATTAGATCAAGCTAATCATATATAATTTTAGGTTAGATTCATTTGATTTACCTTAATTATAATACTTCAAACAGTTCATCATCTCATCTAGAAATTGATGTCTAATTCTATAATTTATTAATATAATTAATCACAAAAATACATATTTAATCAATTTTTGCCATATAAACTAAATAATTTATAATTCGATATAAAGTGAAAGATTAAATTATGGTGTTAATAAATATAAAAAAAATTAATTAAATTACTAAAAATATTGAGTCTAGGATTTCAATATCAAAATGAATATTCAAACTCTCCATAGAATTATATTAATATGTAGAATAATAAATAATAAATATATTATAAATAAAATTCATTATTATGGAATAATCATAGCACCAATGCCCAGTGAATAATTGCAAACATGACTTAAGCAAATCAGCAGCTTAAATGCAAAAGCATAGAAATCAACTAATTGCAATAATATAAAAAAAGATGAAAAAGCTATTGATTGTTTCTATAGAAAAATGATCAAAAGCATTAGATCACCACTCCACACACATTATAAGTATTGTCTTGAAATCACAAAGAGCAGACTGGAAAAGGAGATAAAACACTTTTAATTTCTTGAAAATATGTTAAAAGAACTAGACTTCAACACATTTGAATTTTGATCAAATAAATTTAATATGTTAAGAAATTATTAATTTATTATTTTATATAGTTCATATTTTACATTCCAAATAAAAATAAAAGCATAAAAAATACAATCATAGTAAGAAAGTAAAATGATTAATCACAAACCTGTTAATTTTCCTAATTTAAATTATAATGAAATTTTAAACTTAACAAATAAGATAATTAAGAAACTTGAAGTGCGTTAGAAAAAACTTTTTTCTTATAATTATTATTTAACATGATGCATTTTTTTATTTTAAAGCTACTTGGATCTCTTTATTATATATTAATCATTAAAAATGGGGAGCCTGTTAAACTCTTGTATCTTATTTTGTGTCCTGGGCGCTTTTGTAACTTTCCTTGCGTTTTCGATAAAATCTTACTTGTATGAAGTGCCTGAACTAGATTGTCCTAACAGCAGCTAAATCGAGATGGTCATTTTGAACATGATAATCCTTTCAGCTTATTGTTCATTAATCGCACTATACCACACTTTTACTATGATATGTATGGGTAGAATATTTTTACCAAGAGACTGTGAGACTTTTTGTGCTAGGTTGCTAACGGCGTTTCTCACATTTGTTTCCCCACTTTTAATAATGATATATTTTGTGGTCTTGGCATACTAAATACAATCATATAAAGTGGATATAGATACTTGTGGGAGAGATGGCTACCAGTTAAATATCCTTGAAACATTAGCACCATTTTTTTATATAATCGGTGGCAGCATTGTATTGTTTATCGTGTATAAAATAGCGAGATATTGTGGATGTACTTGCAAACAAGATAATTCAGACAACTCATCCTCAATTGGAAGTTACAATAATGACCATAATTAAAATAATTACAATGAACAATTAAACGATTAATATAGACAAAACAGTTAAAATGCAGCCAGATAACATCAAAGAATGATGGAAGAGAGGCAAAGGGTTTAGGATGAATACAGAAGATAGTAATAGTAACAAGCTGAGTAGAGATTTAGAGAACAGCAATAGGCTGAGATCAAAAGAAACAATAGAATTTGAACTTGTAATGGTTTAAACTTTTTTATTTATTATTCATTTTATATTCTTATACATTAGCATAGATTATTATGACATAACCGAATAAATTTATTTTGGCTTATTTTTTTTAAATGTTTGAATAAATGCATAGCTATAATGTGAAAATTATTTATATTGTAGAATTTTTGTCTTCATTACTTTTTATCATAAAAACGAGATGTGTTAGATCTGCTGCTAATACTTTTAATTTTATTATAAATAATTAAAAACTAGATAGTAATTTTAGTAATATAAAAAAATTACTATTCTGGCTTGTATTATCATCTTCAGAGGATTCCAGAATCATTTTCTCTCTTTTATCTCTATATTGCTTATTAAAATTCATTCCAGATGAAGTTCTCTACTACTCCATTTAATCATTAGATGTTAAATTATTATTATTATTGTTCGAGCCTGAACTGGCAAAGAAATCACCCAGAGGAAGTGGTGTTGCATCGCCATCATAGTTTTATTCTTGAATTTATTTAACTTAGTTGATGTATTTTTACTCTGTGGCTTTCTTATGTAATGCGCTGATTTCGTCTTTTGCTTTCTACTGAGCTTCTTCAAGAATTTTGTAGCCATTTGAGAGAGTCCACTCAAAACTGTTTAACTGTGGTTGAGAATCTTCATCTGTATCTTTTACAGTTTCCATTTGACTTTTGTTGCTTTAGGGGTTTCTATTATTCATGACAAGGGTGGTTGAAGTTGGGTATATTTAGAAGGAGCTTTCGTTTTAAGGGCGTCCTTGATTCATCTACTATTGATCTAATTGGCTTTTATTCCTGAAATGTGACATCTTATGTTCAAAGTCTATTATCATCATATCTGTGTCATCTTTATCGTAAAACCCAATAGATGAAATAATAAACTAATATTGGAGTTAAGAACAATAGATTAAGAATTAATTATTATTGGGGTACAATTTTAATGAATGAGCAAATATTTAAAACTATTGACTGGTTTAATTATCCTTATAAAATAATCCAATCAGGGGTGTGAATTTGATTCTAGGCTAATAATAATTAATTTCAGCTAATATTTATTATTCTTAATCTAATTTTCCTTAACTTCTATCCTCGCTTCTTAATTGTTCTATGGGGTCTTAAGATCTTATAGGAGTTCCCTCTCTATTCTTATTCTGATTAGAAAGTGGTCTCTTGGCCCTAGTTTTTCTATCTTGCTAACTTGAATTTTGCTAAACCTTCCCATTCAGAGGTCCAGTTGTAATTTATGCTGTATCTTCTTTAAATGAATCAATATCCGTTTAAATGCTATCAGGGACTAATGGGCTATACACTGGGTTTGTAGATCTATAGTCATTGATAGGTCTAGGTTTGAACTTGCTAATGTTAAACATTATTACGTTTTAATCGGTATTATTTTCTTGAATGAGAAATCTCTGATTATCAACTTGTTTAATTCGTTATTCTTGTCCTAGAAATGATGAGCTTTGATAAATTTAGAGAGATTTTTTATATCCTCAAGCATCTCATTGTTGTATTCTTAGTTAAGCTTAATCATGTTAAATCTCCCTTTCATTCTGTTATCATAATAGTTAAACATTTCATCCTTATCGTCATTGTAGAACTTAATTAAGACTTTTTGCATTTACATGAAATTTATGAGCTCAATTTTATGTACAAATTGATATGTAAGTGTTTTGGGGAAAGCTCTGCAAACTAGTGATAAATTTACTGATGAATTCTGCTAATTTTTATTGAAAATTTCAAATTTCTTAATAAAAGCGTGAACCAGTTTGAACTCATCTGGAGTCATACTCTCCACACTATTTTGCATGATAGATCTAGCTTTATTTTATTGCTCAAACTTAGAGGGATCTTTTTTGTTCATCATCATAATATCTCCAACTAGAGATTTAAACTCTTAACTTGAGCGCAACGCATGAGGGACCAGTCTTCGGGGTTCAATCTGTCAGCGAACACTCCTTGAGTGAGCTGGATCCTAAGATTTCCCTGCATTAGATGAGTCTACCGACTTGAGTTCAGTTTCCTAGGTCATTGGGAGCAGGATGAATGTACGCTCTGCCTTCAAAGTGAGAAGACGAAAACCATCTAAGCCAGCGATAAGATTTATCTCCCACACCTGGTTAGGGAAGCTACCACAGAGAAAGGACAGGGATTTCGTTTCCCAACAGCTGTGGGACCGGTAAGCGTTTTTCTCCAGCTTCTGTTACTCTGGTTGAATTCTACGAGCTCTTTCGTCCAGGTTATTCTGGCGACATCTTGATTTAGGAGGAGACTAGGTAATAGCGAGACTGATTTTTTTTCGGAGTTTTCTACTTCATGACTGACACGTCACGAAATTGCCACGTCAACTCACTCAGATACTTCTACGTCACAACTAAGATTGATGGTTTGATTATAGTATTAAATAGTGATTTGTTAAATTTATTTTATTTTAAATAATTAAACACAAACTCTTAACTTAACATGGGTTCACTGTAGATTTAGTCTCTTTAAGATATTAAACCATGTTCCATTGTACTAAAAATTGATTAACTTGACTTCATTTTCTTTAATTAGTTGTATTTTTATCTATACTACTGAGTGTAAATGTTCTTCTTGGCTATCTCTGCAAAATTATTAAAATAAGCAGATCAATAAAGACGTTAGATATCGTTTGAAATCTTAAAAATATTAATATTTCAATGCATATGTCTGAATGATAAGATCTTTGTCAATGATAAAAGTGTCAGAAATGTCCTACTCATTCTCAGACTTTTTAATCTTCTCCTTAAATGACATCTTTTATGTGAACATTTTCTGAACGTGTTACTTTTTCCTAAATACTATGCTATTGTCATCAGCCACTGCTTGCAACTACCTCATTGCTCTAATGCAGTCTCTGTAAATGTAAAATTTGTGCTGAATTAGCTTCTTTTTCTCTACTTCTTAAGTGTTGAAAGACATACTTTTCTCAAAGCATAGTATGTTGAAAAACACGCATGTTTTAATAAATTTTTATTAAAAAAAACTGCAAAATATTAAAAAATTTTAATTCAAAAATATAAGAACAAATATAAGAAGATGACAAAGTTAAATTAATCATTTAATAAATTATAAAGATCATAGTATGTATTTTAAAACTAATATTATTGAATACTATCAATAATTATAATTATTTGCATAATAAATACAAGTTTTATAGAGAATAGAGAAAACATTGTTATTAAATTCCTAAATTTAAATAAAAGTGTGGAATTTTGCAAGCAATTTTAAAATTTTCTAATAAATTTTAATTTTAATTAAAGTTTTTCGCAAAAAAATTATTAAAAAACTTAATTCGGTAATATTATGTATCTTCAAGGTTGATTTTAATCAAAAATAAATATCCAAAAAGAGCCCAAAGTGTAGAATAGACTAATTTCTTCGTTATCCCCTCAACCCCTATCAGCTAAAAGAACAGCTTGACATATATAAAGAAATCTAATGTCATAAAATATATCATAATTAGTATTATAAGGCAAAAGTTTTCAAGCCAAAAGAAAGTGTATTCTATGTATGATGAAATTTTTCTTGTAAGTTTTTCACTGGGAGTTGCTAAAATTAATGGAATCAGAAAGAAGTTATGAATCAAAATGTAAATATTTAAGTAATATAAGGAATTCTGAGAAATTTTAACTATAACAATATAATTTAATTATAAGAGGAGGAGGGAAAAGAATGAGTTTGTCATATCCGTTATCTTCATTCATAGCTTTAATGTACTTTGTTACAAACACAAAGGAATACTGAATTGCATAAAAATCTCCATTTTTTATCATAATTTCATAAACCTGCGTCAAAATTGCAACCAAGAAATTCATTAGAAAAATATGAGAAATAACCACATAATTATAAATTTGAATTAAATAAATTTACTATATAATCCTGTATTTCTAAATTAATACTTATAAACATGGACTATGACAAGGATTGAATGGGATGTTCCATACTTAGCCATATATTTAACTTCATAGTTGCCGATAAAATAATCTATCATTTCTCTCATTGTACTTAATAGGTTTCTGTAGCCATAGGCATCTTCTGTTCCTGCGTCTTTGAATAGCATTTTTTTAATGCTATTAATTTAAAATATTAAAATTCGTTAAGTTAAGTCAATATTAAAGCATGATAAATATAGTAGTCATGAGACACAAGTAACCTATTCAAAACCCCCAAAACCCCGTAGTGAAGTTTATTAGGGCTTTGATTTGTAGGGTATAGTTGGGGTCTTATTGGGGATAGTACAGAAATTAGGCCAAAATTGCAAAATGAGAAATAGAAATTAGCGAAATTTAGGGTCTATTTATGATGAGTAATATTTAGTTTTACTACTTAAGCTTAGATATGGTACAAGTATTATTGTAGAAATACATTTGAATTTGGAAAATTAATTATAATTAAATTAATAATATATCAAAATCGTAGCAGTTAAAGTTGGCCAATTTAAACGATCTTGGACTCATTATATAGAGAATTCAAAATTAGCTGGACTTTAAAATTGGTAGTACTATTTTATCGCATCCTTGTAGCGTAATAACTTCACTTTAATTAAATGCCTCTAAATTCATTAAATTATATCCTTACATTAAACTCAAGTTATCTCGCTATAGGGATGCGATAAAATTGTACCGGCAATATTAAAGTCCAGCTAATTTTGAATTTTCTATCGAATGAGCCCAAGATCGTTCAAATTTGCAAACTTTAACTACCACGATTTTGATTTATTATTAATTTAATTATAATTAATTTTCCAAATTCAAATTTATTTCTACAATAATATAGATTAAGTCAAACCAGTTCTAAATTATGCAGCTATAGCAAAGCTTTTACACAAAAGTGCCTCAACTGTTAGGTATCATTGCTTGTTGGCTGTTCAGTATTATAATTCTGGTTGTTGAACGCATCCTGCAAGAAAATAAAAGTTCTCTCAGGCTCATATTGACTACCTCTACAACTCGAAGACTTTAAAGTATTGGGCAAACTTTCCATTAGACTAGCGAGCTGTGATGTTTCATCGCAGGTTTCCTGACATGCGTAAATCTCCTTAGACTATAGCCAATATTAATATAAGAAATGGTATTATTTTCAAGACTGCCAACAGAGTGAATAGAGTGATTGATTTTACAGTGCCATTTTATAGTAATAATTTAAACTATATAAATATGATTAAATGTAGAGTGCTATTACTAATAACATCAAGTTCATACACGCTGATGATCTGTGTTTACTTTCAACACTTTTATTAACAAGTCATGGTACAAGAAGTGTGATAATATAGAAGTTTATGACTAGAGAGTGAAGGTTGTCACCTATGCAATTTTAGCTGGTATTAACGAAAATTCAGGTTTAGAAAGTTGCTTCATTCATCCTCGCTCTATTAAGCGAGAGTAGTATATAGAGTTCCTACATAAGCTGAGAGATAAATACAACGATTAAGAGATCATCCTGTTTGTTGATAACCTCTCAGTTCATAAGACTAAGGAGTCTAAGAAAGCTTATGAAGAGTTAAACATTACTCCTGTATACAATGTTCCTTACAGCCCTTAATTTAATGGAATTGAATTCTACTGGAGTTAAATCAAGACCCATTACAAGAAACTGCTGCTATATCACCTAATGCATGACTTGCCTATAGATACAGTAGACTTGATTCAGAGTAGCTGCAAGAGAGTAAGCATAGATAAGACAACAGTTTGTGCGAGAGAAGGAAGAATGAATGTTTATAAATAAGTTTTAGATTTAAATGAATGAATAAGTTCACATATTAAACTAACCCATAAAGGCGTTTGGCTTCTCTTTCTTCTCCTCTTCTTATGGCTTACTTGGGCCCATATTTCTTCTCTTTGTGCCAGCTCCTAAATCTATGTTCATTTCATCTGGCTTTTAGACATCTTTATAAAATCTCTTGCTCACTTCAAGAATGTTCTAAGACTTTCTCTATCTGTGAACCTTTGCATGTTCTTTCATTAGAAATATAACAGTTCAAGGCTTCCCTAAAAAGTTATTAATCAAAGCTTACTAGAGAGGAATGGATGATTCTTAAGCCTTGCTTCTTTTAATCTTCAGGAGAAATAGAATAGCGTTTTTTTGTGAGCTACTTAAATGATCTCTCTGATATAGCTCTTAAAGTGCCAAGAACACCAAAGAAGAAGCTCATTTCTGGAAGTTTGTTAGAGAGTTGTTTCTTGGTAGGAAGATAAACTACCAACTCTTCATCTTACATCGCATCCTCGTAGAGATTAGTGACTGAAATCTCTGGGTAGTTTGGTATTTCTATCAACTCGATTTCATTATTTTTGAAGGCTTTCTTCTCATCACAGAGTATTGCTTTCAAGAATGAAATTTTGATACCTTCCATCGTTGGAAGGAATAAACCCACTATAGTATATGATTAAGTATAAGTCACATGCTCACCATGCTGAGTGAGGTATCGATAGAGATCTTCCTTGCTTCTAAATCTTGAGATCATTTCTTAAGCTTCAACCCTCTTCATTGCAGTACTTATAGATTCCATCCTTGTTCCTTCTCTTCTTATTCAATTTCAAATTTTAATTTATAAAGTTCTGGATCCTACTGCTTAAAATCTTAGTATTAAATATGGGCATCTTATAGGAGGTCAACCTAGTAAAGATAGTTGGAGAAAGCTGGCAAAAGCTGTAACAAAATTCAGAGATGAAGCTCCATTTTATCAATTTAGTTCCATTAAATTAGTACTAAATTTGTTTAAATTTAATTAGTACTGGTACTAATTCCGTTTAATTTTAATTAGTACCAATTTAATAGTACCAAAACTTAATTAGTACCTAGTTTTAAACTAATGAGGTTTTAATAGAAAAGTTTCAAAATGGTTCAAAACCTAATTGGTACCAGTACCAACCTGAATTTTATCTAAGTTGATACCAAAATTAAAAATATTAAGCATGAAATTAGAAAAATTATAGTTATAAACTAAGCATAAATATGATCTCTAATATTTCAAAATCAACAATATTTGTTGCAATGTCAACCCCTGTACAGAGTAACTATAGCTAGAGAGGTTATAAGAGCTTTTTAATAGAAATTTAAATTTAAATTTAAAACTGGCGGCTAACTTAAATCGAAAAGCAGTTTTTCTTAGCAGTAGATAAACATAGCTAAACTTTGGCTCAACTAAAAGCTAGAAGTTATTTATGTTTAGAGGGAGGTAGAGCCAAGAGCTCTTGAGTTTGAAGCAGAGGTCTTTAAAATAGAAGTATAAAACTTAAAGAAGAGAGCAGAGATAGAACTTTAAACATAAATTGGGATACCCCCCATGTGCCTGGAATCGGAAAAGACCCCCCATGTGCCTGGAATTTTTTTGACTTTCGTTCACAGATCTGGAATCATAAAAAGTTCTCTATGAAGAAGAAATTTCCAAAATTCAATAACCACCGTACCATATAATTTAGCTACCCTAGATTACGATTAAAAAACGAAATTCAAAAATTAATGAAGAATTCATGGAGAAATATTAGTTGGAAAGTTATCATAAAATGCAATTTTATAACATAAACAATATGATTTTTCTCCATGAATTCTTCATTAATTTTTGAATTTCGTTTTTTAATCTTAATCTAGGGTAGCTAAATTATATGGTACGGTGGTTATTGAATTTTGGAAATTTCTTCTTCATAGAGAACTTTTTATGATTCCAGATCTGTGAACGAAAGTCAAAAAAATTCCAGGCACATGGGGGGTCTTTTCCGATTCCAGGCACATGGGGGTATCCATAAATTGAATATGCTGAGGACCTAAAAGAGCAGCTCCCTAATGAAAAGATAAAAACATTTTTATGTGAAGACTGCTAGAATCATTTCTCAACAGAACAATGCTTGAAGAGACACCTTAAAGAGGTACACTCTGGCAAAGCCAAGATATATTTCAAGCATGATAAAGTGGATGGAATGTACTAATGCACAACTTGTATGAAATCTATTACTCACTCTGCTAAAGTTAAGAAGCACATGCAAAAGCATCACCTCAGTGAGTTCTTGATTTAAGATAATGAGACATAAAAACTTGTGCCAGCTAAAAAAAATCAAATATTGTCGAGTCTTAAAGTGAGTTACAGGAGAAGCTTAAGAGAAAGAAAAGATAAGAATCGATGAACTAACCTGCAATTCTAGCTTGCTTCCAAGCAAAAGCTATGAGCATTCCTGCATTGAATGCAATTAATCTATGTAGTTTTATTGAGAATTACTTACATATAAGTGTTCCTAACAAAGCAAAGCTTATAGTGGATGATAAGTATACATACAAGGTGTACCATTTCAGCTATCTCCTTAAGAACGAGCAATACTAAAATGAGTTTGCTAACGAATATATGATTCTTAGAGAGGCATAGAGAAAAGATTGCAAGAACTTGCTTAAGCTAGATGGTGTTATTTTAAGCTATGGTTTTATCGCACTGAGACTTAAGAAATATGAAATGACTCTGAGAGATTATTTATATCATAACAGATACCCATATGATTTGAATGATATACTATCAGATATGATAATGGGTGTCAAGGAGTTGCATGAACTTGGATATTTTCATAGAGATTTTAAACCTGAAAATGGAATGTTGAACCTCTGCCCTTTAGAAGTCGTAGTTATCTATTTCAATAGAGCCTTAAGATAAGAGATAGTGACTTTAGCAAAGGTTCTTTGAACTCCTGGCTACTTCCTAATAAGAGAGAAGTTGACGATTGGATCAGTTTAATGGGATGTATGGGCAGTGGCTGCTATAATTTTAAAGAAGTGACATGGAATGCATGTCTTACTATGGTACAAAATAAGATAAATAATCAATAAGTTTAGCCAGTAAGCTTATTAATAAGGACAATGTCTGCAAAGAAATCAAACAGATGGTAGACATGATTATTGTAAGAGCCCCATCATATCCAAGATAATCCTTAGACGATTTACTTGAACCACTGTAGAGAGCAAGATTCAAGTGATACAATAAAGACAAGCAGATAAAATTTGTTTGAGTTAAATCAACTAATAATCATTAAATATACTTAAAATTCACATAAAACCTGCACTTTCTCTACAATCCCCAATTAGACCCCAACTATACCCTAATAATCAAAGCACTTATAAACCTCACTAAGGGGTTTTTGGGTTTTGATTGCAATAATGAAAAAGGATATTGTCTCGAAAAGCATTTTAAAAAGAGTCAAAGTCACCTTGGCTATTGGACTAATAATCATAAAGTAACTGAAATAAACTTAAAAATAATATCCAATAGAAATTAACAAAAGTTATATTAAATTTTGACTAGTCCTTAAACAATTATATGAGTTTATCTTAACCATGATATAATGAGAATGGCATTCATATAATAGTCTAATGTCCATTTTTACTGCTGATCTAGAAAAGCTTCAGGAGGTGAATTTCCAATAATATTGAAAGCAAAAATATTTGCAATGCCTGCAGCCAGATCAAATATAATCCATAAGTCCAAATCAATTTTTTTCAATGAGAAGTAATTATAAAGGATTCTCTGAAAGAAGTTCAGTATGTACGAAACTGAGAGGATAGTCCCTACAAAGTTAATTTCCTTATATTAACGCAGACTATTACTCATAACTGCAAGTTACTCTTCTACTGTATCTAATTCTATGTAGCGTCTAGCTGTGAATAAGTTCATATAGAGGTAATTTATGTATTGAAATACTGCAACAATCACAGTAGCACAGATAAAGTCCTTGATTAGGATCAGGTTGATTGACTCTTTTCTAAAGATCATTTGATACATGAAGTTATAGTCGTCAATATTTGGCTTAAAATTGGATCCAATAACATCTTAAAGCTATGTCTAATGACCTTTTGCCTTGCGGACAGAATGATTCATAAGATATTGAGTTCTTGAGAAATGAGATAGTTTGCCATCTACCATCGAGTAATACTTCCCCTCCCAGATCTTATCAATAAGATACTTTAGCTTACTCTTCACAATAAATACCATAATTTCGTTCTTAGTTATGATGTTAAGTACGGATCTGTCCTTAAAATCTTTTTCCAGAAAAATCTACTCTATGTCGTCAAATTTTAAGTTTTCTATTATCAATCTCCCTAAAATTTTAAATTTATAGATCAAAGTGACACATTCGATATCGAGTACGTTGAAATCTAACAAAGAACATTATTCATTAAAAGTAATTGCTTACCATATTTGATTTGCTTTAAATATTGTATCATGAGGGAGATAGCCATGATAGGATTATAAGTTACTAGCATATAACTAGTTTCGAGATTAAACCATATAAGTTAATTTGGTTGATGAACAATTGTTTTAAAATAAGTGAAATAGGAATATGACTTTGCATTACTAAGATTTAATTACTAATAATTATTGAAGTTTAGTCAATAAAAATGACTAAACAGCATTGTTAAAATCTCTAAGTTGAGTTAAGGACCATTTCCTAAAATCAGAAAAAAGTAATAGATTTAAATTGAATATTATTTTCTGCCCTTTTTGAAGATCGTGGACAACTGAGTAAATCATCTAAGATTCATTCATGTAGTCTCCATCGAAGAATTAACTCCTCAAAGCATGTTTCAAAAAGTATTACTTCTCATTTATTACACAATAGAAGAAAAATTCTTTGTTTGCAAACTTTATCTGATCAAACATGAACTTAGTGGCTATTCGTTCATGTCCCAAGTCACAAAGTATTTTCAAAATGTTTTCTTTGCTTTCGAACCTCCATTTCAGGACTACTGAGAGGATCTCCTCGCTTGTGTGATAGTCATAGAATTCATTTATTCGATTGATTAGCTTCTCTAAAGTAAAAATGTCACTAAATTCCTCATCAAAATTATCTGGGTCTATTAAAACGTCAAAAAAAATTTATGTATTATAATTTAAAGTATGCGAGAATCAAACTCAATTAATTTATTAGATAAAATATTAAATAAACATATACTAAAATGATTTTAAAGCTTTTATATTTTTTATTAAAATCAAAGCCAAAAATTCAAAATTATTGGAAAAAGTTCTCATTAATAAAACATAAACATTAAAGCTAAAGATTTTTTCAGATTTAGATTGTAGTTTCTTTCGTAATGTTTGGGATCATATGATTTTTTTTGTAATAAAATACGTTACTAAACATAAATGTTAGGAATTTATAGAATATTACTGAATGAAGATTAGAACTTTATTTTAAATGGCATAATTCATTACATGCTCATCTAATTGAACAGGCATTAAAACCTCCAAAATCAACATTGTTATTATTTGTATTTTATTAAATTAGAAAAAAAATAATATTTCTAACTTTTGTCTCATTTAAAATTAGCATATAAATAAGATTATAATTGAAATAATAAATAGATTAACTCATATGTAAAAAAGGTTGAATTATTTAGATGCTTTGGCTGTGTGGATAAACTTTTAGATTCGTTTATTTTGACATAATATTTAAGTAGTACTTTAAATGTTTATAAAGGATAGCATGAGATTTGTAAAAATGAAATTTATACATGAATTTAAGGTTTTTCATTCTTGCCACTACAAAAGCAGCAACTCTATCCTCTGTCAAATTTAAAGCTATTCTTAGCATATTAGAATTAAACTTTCTAGCGTGTTCACTCTTGAACACTCTTCTCAAGAACACCAAGTCAGTTTCATACCTACATATTAAGATTTTAATTTAAAAAAAAACACTAACTGAAAGAAGTTTTTGATTGGTGCCTATGATATGATCGTCTAATGATTCCTCTTAACTCCAAAATTATTCATTTCATTAAAGCTGTTATTATTTTTATTTTTCTACTATGAAACTACAGTATGATTAACAGTTTTAGAACGCCCTCTATGCTTTTCCTGTAACTTAGTAGTGATATTTAAATGTTTCTTATCTAGTTATTCAAAGTCAGCTGACTGCTTCACTTTTCTATCATCTAATAGTGGTCTATGAAAAAAATATTTTAAACAATTTTGTGATTCAAGTAGTTTGGCTTACTGGTTTACAATTTAGTCTTTGTTGGTCTTCCTCTAAAATTAGTCGAATGAGCTCATTGATGATTTTGACTGTTCAAATTCATCTAATTTATCCTCGATAATGACTGTTTATCTTTTACCTTCTGTTTCTCATCAAAATGCTAAACTTTATAGGTAAATTTAAACTATGAAACTCTATAAAATGAGACTTTAAATTTCTAATCTTACATGGCTATAAGTTTATAAGAGCATCTTCAAGTTGACACTCAATCCTTTTTTATTTTTGATTTGATGTGTGATTTCATAGGAATGGATCAATCTCTAAATAATGGTCCTCAGCAACTCATACTTCTTATATATTTTATTCGCTGTTTTTAGCCTTAAGTTTTGAACAGCTAAAAAGAATGCTAAGAGGTTTTTATTCCAAAATTCTTCACTATTTTACTACTATACACCACCATAGCGATAAAGAAGCATATTACTATAATTAGAGGAGTTTTAATATAATCTATGAAAAATTAGAGGTGCTTAAAATCACATTTCAAACTAATTGCAAATAACATTTTCATTTAGTAAAAGTAAAGTTATTTTAATATTTTAAATTTGATTAAAATTTGAAAATAATAACCTTAAATTACTTTATCTTATCAAGGTCTCCTTCAAAAGAAGCCTTTAAGTACTCATCAAATATGTCTTGAGGTCCAATCCTATATTGAATATTAATTGTTAAGTATATTATTAAAAATTCATCTTTTTTTATTATTATGACCTTAATAAAATGAATGACTATAGCACCCCAATAAAAACTTATTTTTCTTATAGTTTACATAGATCATTTGAAATGGAATATTTCATTGAGGAGATGAAATTGTTTCTTGAAAAATATGGCTTACACTGAGTAGAGACTTTATTTTGTGGGTCCAAAATTTTCTGTGGCAAATCTCTGAGTAGTTGAGTTATTTCTTCGCGACATGTTCGATGTAGTATGTCGTAGTAGTTAATTATCTTTATATATCATTAAACTCAAGGGGATTCGGGAGAATAATATTATAATTATTATTATTATGAATTTCTCAATTAAAGTTTTAATCATAATTTTTAGAATAAATAGTTTGTAAATTAAAATACAGATTTTTTAATGATTTTATATTTACAAATATATTGTTAGATGTTGCAAAATTTCTTTAAATCATTTAACTTGTAAGAATAATTTTCAAATACAAAAACAATTTCTCGAATTTTATTAATAAATATATTTAATATCTGTGGCAGCCACATTGGATTCATTATTCAAAACCCCAAAACCCCTTAGTGAGGTTTATAAGTGCTTTGATTTGTAGGGTATAGTTGGGGTCTTATTGGAGTTAGTAGAGAAATTAGGCCAATTTGCAAAATGAGAAATAGAAATTAGCGAGATTTAGGGTCTATTTATGATGAATAATATTTAGTTTTTCTGCTTAAGCTTAGGTATGGTACAAGGATTAATATAGACTTAGTCAAACCTGTAATGAATTATTCAGCAATAACAAAGCTCCTGTGCAAGAGTGCCTCCACAGTTAGGTATCACTGCATGATAGCTGTTTAGCATTTTAATTCTGGTACTTGAAAGCATCCTGCTAGAAAATAAAAGTTCTCACAGCACCATATGACTACCTCTGTGACTCTAAGATTTTAAAGTATTGGGCACACTTTCCTCTAGACTAGCGATCTGTGATGTTTCATCGCAAGTTTCCTGATATGCGTATCTCTCCTTAGACTATAGCCAACATTTATAGAAGAACTGGTATTACTTTCAAGACTGTCAAGAGAGTGAAGAGAGTGATTGATTTTACAGTGCCATTTTATAGTAATAATTTAAACTATATATATGATTAAATGTAGAGAGCTATTACTAATAACATCAATTTCATACACGCTGATTAAGCTGTATTTACCTTCAACACCTTTATTAATAAGTCTTGGTATAAGAAGTATGATAATATAGAAGTCTACGATTAGAAAGTAAATAACTCATGCAATTTTAGCAGGTATTAGTGAAGACTCTGGCTTAGAAAGTTATGTTATTCATCCTCGCTCTATTAAGCGAGAGTAGTACATAGAGTTCCTACATAAGCTCAGAGATAAATACAACGATTAAGAGATCATCCTGTTTGTTGACAACCTCTCAGTTCATAAGACTAAGGAGTCTAAGAAAGCTTATGAAGAGTTAAACATTACTCCTGTATACAATGTTCCTTACAGACCTTAATTTAATGGAATTGAATTCTACTGGAGTTAAATAAAGACCCACTACAAGAAACTGCTGCTATATCACCTAATGCATGACTTGCCTATAGATACAGTAGACTTGATTCAGAGTAGCTGCAAGAGAGTAAGCATAGATAAGACAACAGTTTGTGCGAGAGAAGGAAGAATGAATGTTTATAAATAAGTTTTAGATTTAAATGAATGAATAAGTTCACATATTAAACTAACCCATAAAAGGGTTTGGCTTTTCTTTCTTCTCCTCTTCTTATGGCTTGCTTGGGCCCATATTTCTTCTCTTTGTGCCAGCTCCTGCATCTATGTTCATTTCTTCTGGCTTTTAAACATCTTTATAAAGTCTCTTGCTCACTTCATAAATAGTCTATGACTTTCTCTCTCTGTGAACCTTCGCATGCTCTTTCATTAGGAATATACCAGTTCCAGGTTTCCCTACAAAGTTATGAATCAAAGCTTGCTAGAGAGGTAAGGATGCTTCTTAAGCTCAGCGAGCCAGGTCTCGCTTATTAGTATGCCTTGCTTCTTTTAATCTTCTTGAGAAATAGAGTAGCGTTTTTTGTGAGCTTCTTCAATGATCTCTCTGAGATAACTCTCTCTTAAAGTTCCAAGAACTCCAAAGAATAATCTCCTTTCTGGAAGCTTGTTAGAGAGTTGTTTCTTTGTAGGAAGATAAACTACCAACTCTTCATCTTTCATCGCATCTTCGTAGAGATTAGTCACTGAAATCTCTGGGTAGTTTGGTATATCTATCAACTTTATTTCGCTGTTTTTGAAGGCTTTCTTCTCATCGCAGAGTAAGCTTTTACGAATGAAATTTTGGTACCTTCCATCGTTGGAAGGAATAAACCCACTATAGTATATGATTAAGTATATGTCACATGCTTACCATGCTAAGTGAGGTATCGATAGAGATCTTCCTTGCTTCTAAATCTTTAGATCATTTCTTAAGCTTCAACCCTTTTCATTGCAGTACTTATAGATTCCATTCTTGTTCCTTCTCTTGTTATTGAATTTCAAATTTTAATATATAGAGTTCTGGATCCTACTGTTAAAAATCTTAGTATTAAATATGGGCATCTTATAGGAGGTCAACCTGGTAAGGATACGTGGAGAAAGCTGGTAGAAGCTGTAACAAACTTCAGAGATGGAGCTCCATTTTTATCAATTTAGTTCCATTAAATTAGTACTAAATTTGTTTATATTGATTAGTACCGGTACTCAATTCGTTTTAATTTAATGGTACCAATTTAATAGTACCAATACTTAATTAGTACCTTGTTTTAAACTAATGAGGTTTTAATGGAAAAGTTCCAAAATGGTTCAAAACCTAATTGGTACCAGTACCAACCCGATTTTATACTTGGTTGGTACCTAAATCGAAATTATTAAGTATGAAATTATAAAATTATATTTATAAACTAAGCATAAATATTATCTCTAACACCTTAAATTCAACCATAATTGTTGTCGTATCAACTCCTATACAGAGTGACTTTAACCAGAAAGGTTACTAGAGCTTAATAATAAAAATTTAAATTTGAATTTAATCATGGCGGCTAACTTAAATCGAAAAGCAGTTTCTCTTAGCAGTGGATAATCATAGCTTAACTTTGGCTCCTCCAAGAAACCAGAAGTGATTTATATTGAGAAGGAGGTTGGGCTAAGAGCTCTAGAGTTTGAAGCTGAGGTCTTTAAATTTAAGTTTAAAACAAGAAGTAGAGTGCAGAGATAGGAGTTTAAATATAAGGTGAATTAGTTGAGGAAGATAAAGAACAGCAACGAATAGAAAAAATTAAAACATTTTAATGTGAAGACTGCTAAAATTTCTTCTCAATTGAGTCTAGTTTGAAGAGGTACATCAAAGAGGTACACTCTGGTAGAGCTAAGATCTACTTTAAGCATGATAAAATAGATGGTAGATATTAGTGCACAACATGCATGAAGTCTTATACTCACTCAGCCAAAGTAAAGAGGCATATGCAGAAGCATCATTTAAGCGAATTCCTAATTAAAGATGGGGAAACTTAAAAGCTTGTACCTGCTAAAAGAAAAAATAACTCTCTTGAGTCTTAAAGACAGCAAGAGGAAAGTCTCAAGAGGCAGAAGCGTTTTGAATCAATGAATCAGCCAGCAAATGGTACTCTTATAGCATGTCTTTAAGAGAGAGCTATGTATATACCTGCATTGAATGCAATTGATATTGAAAGCTGTATTGAAAATTACTTGCATTTTGACCTGTCAAACAAGGCTAAGCTTATAGTGGTTGATGAGTATGCTTACAAAGTATATCCTTTTAAATATCTCATTAAAAACGAGCAGTATCAAAATGAATTTGCAAACGAATACATTATACTGAGGGAGGCTTAGAAAAAATAGTTTAAGAACTTACTTAGACTTGATGGAGTTATTCTTGGGCATGGCTTTGTGCATTAAGACTGAAAAAGTTTGAAATGACTTTGAGAGAGTATCTCTATCATAATAGATACCCAGATGATTTAAATGAGATACTGTCCGAAATGATTATAGGTGTTTATGAGCTTCATGAACTTGGGTATGTACATAGAGATTTGAAGCCTGAAAATGTTATGTTAAATCTCTGTCCATTAGAAATTGTAGTCATTGATTTCAATAGAGCAATAAGATAAGAAATAGTAACTTTGGCTAAGGTGCTTTGCACACCAGGATACTTTCCAATCAGGGAGATGTGGACTAATGGCTCTGTTTAATGGGATGTTTGGGCAGTTGCTGTCATAATCTTAGAGTGCGATATGGAAAGTATGTCTTACTTTGGAACAAAGCACGAAAAATAATCAATAAGTTTGGCTTCTAAACATATATAACAGGAAGATGTCTGCAATGAAATTAAAAGGCTTGTAGAGATGATAATCGTTAGAGCTCCAGCTTATCCAAGATAATCTTTAGATGACATACTTGAGCCACTCCAGAGAGCTAGATTCAAGAGGTACCACAAAGATAAGCAGTTAAAATTTGTTTGAATTAAGTACACTATTAATCATTAAATATTCATTAAATTCACATAAAACCTGCGTTTTCTCTACTAACCCCAATAAGACCCCAACTATACCCTACAAATCAAAGCACCTATAAACCTCACTAAGGGGTTTTGGGGTTTTGATTACTGACTGGTATTTAGCCAGGGTGGAATTGGATTATGGTCGTGTCTGATATAAGTGTTAAATAAATTATGTGGGCTTATTTGATAGATGAGAGAGGAAATTACAAAGAAAAGAAAAAGTTTGAAATAAGTATGAGAGTTGATGATTCGGATATTAACTACAATTTATACGGGAATAGATTAGACTATTCTGCTCCTTTTGCTGGCATTTTTAGATTCATTTAATTGGAAAATGATTATGTGTTAAACTTCGATGAATTTCAAACTTATTTCACTACAAACTGCAAAGGTAGTTGCAAAAGATGCAGAGTTGACAATAAGGATGTAACGCCGACTGCTTATCCAAATAATCTTCCTGGAACTTGCTTCGATGATTATGGAGGCTAGGATTATATGAACTTCAATTTCACTGAGAAGCATGATGTTGGAATCACTGGAGAGCTCAGTCAGCAGCCTGGCTCAAAAATTACAACAGGAGGTAGAAGAATGCTCTTTAACAAATATGATCTAGTAATGGGATAGGATGGAAAGAATTTGACTTAATATCCCAAGAAGATTGGGTTTTAAGGTTACTATTTTAATGGCTCAAGCATTTTATCTTCAAAAGAGTATGTAATTCTGCCATAATCCTTTACTTTTGAGGTTTGGTTTAAATTCACTGAACAGCTTAACGGTACAACAAAAGAAGGCTATTTTTCCCTATTTTAACTAAGAAAACCTGATTCACCTAATGGAAAAGACCCTTACTTTGATGTGTCTTTTATGGATAAGAGAAACACAGTTATCGTTCAAATGTAAGGAAAGAAGACCACTTTCGATAACCCACTCTCTTAGATGGGTAAATACATTAATAGATGGAGCTTTATGGGTATTTCAGTTATGAACTTGAAGTCTAACATTGTAAAAATATGCCTTGATTTCCCACCAGTCATTTCAGATTGTAACACAAGATTCTCAAGCATATACTTTGATGCTTATTAGGCGTATAAAGTCACTATAGGAGATAGATTCAGAGGAATTATTGCTTGAATAAACTCTTATTAATTAAAAAATCATTTTATATATTAAAAAATAATTATATAAAGAATAAAAAAAGTATTAATTGTAATAACCTATAATTTATCAAGATAGTTTTTATTTAATAAGTAATTAAAATTTGTTATTAACTATAATAATACATATTATATAAAAATACTTTTTATGCAAATAAATTTCTCAGACAAGAAATTTAAATCATTTGATAGATAAAATTTCAAGCCATTTAAAAAGTAAAATTTTTTAATTATTTAACAAATTAGTATTATTATATAAAAACGAAGAGAAATTCTTTATAAAATTATCTATTTAAATAATATAAGATCCATAAGAATCGCTAATTGGCCTAAATTAGATATTCACTTCAAAAGTGAGTACAAAGTAGACACTGACTGCATCCCATATGGAGACGATCCAGTCTGTAATGTTTGCTCCACAGAGTACAATAACGGACAGTGTTTTCCAAGTTGTGACTTGAACTTTGCACCTTCCAGTTAGTATCCAGAGTGCTCTGCCTGCAAACCAGCAGGTCTCTGTTTGCATTGTGACGACAGTAATGAAGTTCAATATTGCTCTACTTGCTAGGATCAGTCTTTTACTGATCCTAGGACTGGATGCACTCCCTGTGATTTAAGATGTAAAACATGCAGAGGAGGTAACTACTTCGATTGTCTCTCATGCTTTCCAGGGTATGAAACTTATCTTGGAACTTGCAGGGAAAAGTGTGGTGATGGAAAAGACTATTAGGAGCTTGAGTGTGATGACGGCAATTCAGTCTCTGGAGATGGGTAACAAATTCATTTTTATGCTTAATATATTCATATAGGTGCTCATAAAATTGTACAATTGAAGACACTTACTACTGCCAAGGAGGTACTATCAATAATCCTGATTTATGCTCTGTCAGACCTTTTGCTAATTTAACGATTAGCAAAGATCTCAAGTATTTAACAGCATCATTTACAAAACCACTTAAAATTTGGAGTAAGAGACAATACGTTTGTTAATTTCTATTTTAGGTCCGAAAAGTAGCAACCTCGATTATAAAATAATTTTCAGTATTAATGATGACTCAAACTATTTGATCGACTGGTCTTTGTAAACAAACGTGGCAGTTCCTGTATAAAAATTAGTTTTCAAGATTTCATATGACGACGAAGATATGTTCCAGTCAAACAAATATCTCACCCTTAAGTACAACTTAACTTTCCTAAACTAGCTGAGAATAAAAGATGTGAATAATGTAACCCTCTACAACTCTTCAGTCTATACCAGCACTTAAATCAGGCCAATGAGCTACTTTGTCGATTAAGACTATAGTATTTTACAAACTGGACTCATTTTAGGTTTTTCTTTGAGTTCTCTATCAGCTATATTTCTGCAAAAAGGCATTGATATGATTATGGGTCTAGTAGACTTTATGCAATTGATTAACTTGATACCTTTAATGCCTTTGAATTTACCCTCTCATACAAGAACACTATTCAAAATTCTGTCATTTTCCAATATGGAACTGGGTTTATTCAGGAAAATGTATACTTTTCTCTATGGAGATGGGGATTACAATTAATAGGATAATCCATTTAATGAAAACTATGACGAATATGATATCTTTTGAATTCTTAACACAATTACTGATTTATATAGATTTTAACTCAAATTTTACGTTATTCAAGTAGAAATATTCTGTCTAATGCAGGTGATTAATAATATATGTTATAAGATTTTACATAAAATTTTTCAAATTTGCAATTTATATAAATCAAATTGATGTATTCGTAGTATTTGTGTGCTTTATGATATTGACGTTGATAGCAATTGCATTATTTTTTATCTGTTAGAAAAGAAGAACATAGGATAATATGCTTAAAAATAATCTGACAGGTTATAGCTTGAGATACTTAGTCAAAAACAAAAATAGATGGATGTAAGTTTTTGATTTTAAAAATATATATAAATAAAACATTTAACTCATACTCTTAATTTAATAATTATAAAAATAGGATAAACAACTTCATTGAATTTTATATTGAATAAAAAGATTTAAATATGGAAATTATAAACAATTTATATATTTACTATAAGCAGTTAAATTTCGTTATTCAAAATATTTTGAAAGTATTTTATGGTGGAAAGTTTTCTTAAATATCATATCAATGAAAACAGAAAATTGATTAAATATTTTCAAAGTTTAATAAATATAATCTTATAAAAATATTATTTATTTAAATGGCTTCCAGAAAATAGGAAATTTGTTTAGAATTATCTTAAACTAATAAGTAATGTCAATTAATATTATAATAAAATGTAAATAAATCAACATGAACAGAAAATGATTACTCGTTTACTAATAATGAGAGCTACTTAGAAATAACCCTTTGCTGTTTCCTGAACATGACTGATGTAAATATAGCTAATTCTTTATTTTATCTTTAGAGAAATAATTAAACTAGATTTGAAGCTGCATCTTTGATTTTGTCATTCGTAAGCTTGATTTATATAATATTCTAATTAAAGATTGGTAATTGATTTTGGAAAATATTAAAATTATAATGATGAATTTTTAAATTAATTAATCTTCCCTATTGTGATTATAAATATTAAAATAGAGATGGAATTTTCATTTTTTCCATTTGTAATATTCTCTTAAGAAACTTATTTTTTTAAACTAATATTGATTATAGAAACACAAAAAAAAGTTGTAATGCTAATTATTAGGAATATAGTCGTATTTATTAATAATAATCTTAAAAAATTAAATATTATTATTTAACTTCCATAAGATTATATAACTAATCATTATTTCATGTTTTTATAAAAAATAAATAAACACTTATTATTTATGATTCTAGTGAGTATGGTTCCAATAATAATCTACATCTACTTCTTGAACAGCCAGAAACAAATTTACGAGCATTAAATGGTGAAACATCAACTGAAAAAAGAGAAAATGTACAGTCTCTACTACTACACAGAATCCTTTGCCAACCGTAAAATGCTCATTGTAGAGTCACTTTATAACAAACTTAAAATTTTGAACACCCAAAACACCTTCTAAAATCTGCTGACTTAAGTCTTTTACTATGGCAGGAGATTCGCGATTTGTGCTGCACTTGTACTCTTTGAAGATAAATTTGCATAATGGGGAGTCTTTTTCATGGCTTGTGCGTTTATACTGGTTAGAAACTATGAACTAAGACCCTATAATAAAATAAAACTGCAAATTACACATCATTTTCATGAAACTATATTGATCATAATTTTAATATTGCTGCCTCCATTTGAGTATATAACTGATTCTAATGATAGATTTATACTTGGATGGGTTGTTAATGCACTTGTGCTACTTGATATAGCTTGCATGTTAATTTTCGTGTTGACACTTGCCATACAAAAAATCATAAAGATCTGCAGAAAACGTAGACAAAATAAAACAAGCAAAAGCGACATAACTCAAAATATTGACTAAAACACTACAATTTAGCATTTAAATGCCAATCACACTTATAGTAAAAGCGCATTTGTTAACACATCAACTATTGAAAAAATGAAATACTAAGATTAAGATATTTTGGAATCTATGGGAGACGATGTAAATTTTAAAACTCTGAAAGTTAACAAGAAACAAAGGCAGAAAAATAAATCCAATTTAGATGAAATATCGCCGGTAGATGCCTTCAACAGCTCAGTCAGATAATCACTGGAAGCTAATGGTCCTAGGGGAGTGCCAAATATAAAAGTTTCAGGCCCAGGTCCCTCTATAAATGGGAGCAGTGAGAACAAATTGTTGAACACAATATAGAATATACTTGGAAGCAAAATAGGGTCTACTCAGCCTTCTGTACAAAACAGTTTCTAATAATTACCAAAAACTTAGGGTGGAAATAATAACTTCAATTTCTCCAAGAAATATTACAACGAAGGTAAAATGCCATTTAGTTCACAAAGCAGCCTTCATCCAAATGAAAATACAAAATCTCAAGATTAGAATAATAAAAATGCTTTGAAAGGGAACTTAGATGATTATTGCTAAAATGTAAATGATTAATAGGGAAGTATGAAAATTATATTTAGTTTAGATTTTTTCCACAACATTTAGATATTTCTTTCAAATTTTACAATTAATTAATTCTTATTATATTATTATTACTTTTAAGTTGGGTGAATAAATTGTAATATCAAACAACTATTTTAATTTGATTAGAATCTCCTATATATTTTATACTACTACATTAATCAAAGGATCTTAAATCTATATCTGAAAATCCATCTTCACTCCTAAATTAAATAAAACCAATGCTCCCACTTGGGAGTGTTTTGAAGGGTAGCAGACTCGATGGAAAGCCTCAAAAGTAAAAGACTAACAATTTAAAGAAACAAATTTATTATATTTTTAACATAATTTTTTGGTATTTAGTGAATCCTCAGACCAACTACAGCAAGATCCACCCCATAAAGGAAGAAAGCATTAATAATCTAAGCAGGACTGGCACATAACAACTTTCAGATTTGAGTAAATACGATTTTAACAACACTCTCGGCAACAACAGCAACAACCCATACATGAACAACCACATAAGCAAGTAACTAAACCCAATGAACAATTAGAATCAGAATTAAAACACCATTGATTATGATGATGACAATGGCATGTTGAGTGGCACCAACTTGATGGATAAAAGCCTCATGGAAAATAGTGGACTATTCAACAATCCTTACACTAATATCAATAATAGATCTAAGTTGGGCAGGAATAACATGCCTGGGAATCTCAGTAATTTCCTTGATCAGAATAATATTGCAGAATAATAATTATAGTTTTAATAATAAAATAAACATTATATATAAATTGATAGAAATCTAAAATAATTAAGTTCGAATTTGAATTTTTACTGATTAAGATCAAAGATCAGTAGATTTTAATATGTGAATAACATATTTTATTAAAAATGGTAAAAGTAAATCTATTATGATTGTTTTATAATGAAAATGAATTAAATGACAGGGATGATGCCAGAAGTGATGACAGTGATGTAACTGAAGACAAGACTCAAAGAGGGAACATCCCAAATCAACAACAGAATAGTATAGTCCCATCACAAATTCCACAGCAAAATAATAATAATCAGAATAATAACGCCAATTAAAAGCCTGAAAAAGAAGCTTGGTACAAATTTATTCCATTTTACAGTTCGTTTTTTTAATTTAATGGGTAGATTGTAAAAAATAAATTAGGATTATATTAATTGGTATGATGATGATTTGAATTTAACAGACATGTAGGCTTATAATTTCGATGATAATTTGACCAAAACTAACAATATAATCCCTAATACCAAATTATTAGATGGCTTTATTTTATTATTTATGAAGAAATTATTAAAGAAATATTTTAATCTAAAAGTATTTAAAAAAAGAATTTTTTTAATGTTAAAGAAGTATATATATTTGTTTTGAGCTATCGATTTTAATGGATAAAACTATGATAAATTTTTAATTATTATATCCTATTAATTTAAAATTAAAATTGATCTATTAAAATTTCTAATATATTTTAGAATATTTAGCAATCATATAAATGGCTTTAAAATCAGTTTAGTCGTATCTAAATTATTTTAATTTAAATAATTAACTATAAGACTATAATTTTTTTATACAAATCATAACTACAGATATATTAAATTCATTTTAAGGGTTTTGAATGCGAAATTTTGAAGATAAAAATTATTATTCATTTTAAACATCAAATAATTTCATGACATCTTAACGAAATAGATTTATATTTTTATTTACATTTTACCTTTTGTTTTTAATTTTTATAATTGGTAAATGTAATAAACCATAAAAAAAGAAATTCAAATTTATTTGAGAAATTCACAAAGTTCTGTCAAATATTTATTTTTAATGCTTCTTTAGTATATTTATAATCTTTTTAATGTTCTTTTTCAAGATTGGATTTATGTATAATTCAAGGTTCTTGTAGTTAATCTTCTGGAGGATTATTTTCTGCATTAAAATTTTGAATAAGTGCTAGTCTATCTCTAAGTGTTCTATTCGCTCTTCTATGTCGTTTTTTAAATAAACTGTATAAATAAAATGCGACATATCGTGACACTCTCTCAGATATTGCTCTAATTATTTTTACTCTAAATTTATATCAAATAGTGCACAAAAAAATATGAAAACTCAAACATACAATACAAACATGGCTATTAATAGTGGTATTCCAATTACTATAATCAAAGGCACAGTTACAATATCACAAGCCAGCCCTATAGCAAATCCACTGAATCCCATCAAGATTCCGAAGAATTTCCTAAACCTATTCAAACCTTAAAAGCTACTTCTGTTTGTAGTGACCGTGAAACATATGGCAGTACAAGCAAATGGAGTTGCACAGATTATGAAAAAAGGAGCTATTATAATTAGGCAAATCAGTTTAAATACTCTATGTAACAGCAATTTCATCCAAGAAACATTATAGATTTACTTATAGGATTTTAAATGTAAAATATAAAAGCTAAACATTCCTACCATCTCCATAACGATAACCAGAACACCCAAGTGGGTTCAGGGGTGCAAAATGATCAGAAGTGTAAGTTCCTCCACATATCCAACAGAATTCAAATCCACAGTAAAAGCAAGTCATATGATTACATCCTTCGTCTTTCTCCACTCTAATTTTACATTTCGGGCAGTATCTAATATTGTTATTTTGAGCCCATCCCTTAAACTGGTCTTCCATCTAGTTTTTACAAGAACGAGTACCATGAAATTCATTGCCACATTGAAAACATATTTTTGTTCCACATTCACAAGTCAAAGTTTACACTTTATCATTGTCGGCTTTTACAAAGTGCTCACATCCTGGAGCTGGGCACCATTTAACCAATGGATCCATTTAAAGTAAACCCATTTTGTTCAAATTTAAAATAATTAGGGTTGAAAGAATTATTTTTGAGAAGATAAAAAATAATTGAACTTTCTATCTGTGATTTTTAAAAGAAATATTCCAGAAATTTGTTTTTCATCTGTAATTTTACTCCTATTGAAATATTCTATTATAGTAAACTGTATTTTATCAATTAATCTATAGCTTTTATACTTATCATTATATAAATGGGTTTAGTTTTCTCTACTTAAACTTTAGGAATTTATCAAATAGTTTATCATCAATGGGATTTACTAAAGTTTTTATGTTATCATCCGTATATTAAATTTAGCATTTAGCTTCCATACATTTTATTACAAGCACATTTCCGTCATTGATATAAGATTTTAAATTATCAAAATTACAGATCTTACAAAATCTGTGTCCACATTCATTCATTTCAAAGTATTATAAAATTGTCAAAATATATTTTATATTGATAGATTCAAAAAAAATAATGATAATTACTAATAAGTGATAAATATTTTGGCTTTAATTAAATTTTATTTTTTCATTTAATTATATATAATTTCCTTTCTGAAATATTATTTTATTACAACACTAAACGAACAAATGAAAATTATAATTTAATGCATAAATTAAACTAAATCACCCTTCACATTTAAATTCATTTTTATTGCTCCAGAGATTCTACTATATAGTATCTCCAATAGTAAAACTGAATATATTTTGAGTATATTAATTATTTAAAATTACCAGTAAATTTTTTTTCTAACCAATTCTACAAAAAAATTTTCTAATCATGTTTATTGTAGCAAAATGTAATTTTTTTTAATTTTTTATCTTATATTATAGTCTTTCCTTGGTTCAAAGCATATAATACAAATCTCATCCTCGCTCTTAATCTTAGCCAGTTCTATTTAAAGTTTATCTGCAATATTCTTGCTCCTCTCTTTGATAAGATTAGGTTGATTAAACAGCAGTTCATTGTCCAGTATGAATGAGTCTTTCTTACTCTTAGCATCATGTCTGTATTCGGGCAGCAACGCCTCTTAAAACACGAAATCCTTCTGATTTGCATGCTGGCTTATATCCTCCTGGCAAATATAACACAGTTGGCCATGCATCTCCACGAAGTCATGCTAGTATAAACCATCGTTGTCTTTGGTGAGGAATTCTAGAATTGCCTCTACTGATTAGTATTAAACTTTCACTGCTGCGTATTGTACTATGTCCATGTCAAAACCCATCATCACTATCTTCTTCACCATCTCATCTTCAAATAATTTATAAAGAATGGTAAACAAATACAGACTCTCATTAAACAATATGAAAAATTAGACTATTTACTATCAAGTTAATGATTATTTATATGAATCTTATACGTTAGAGTTGCTATTAGATTATTATGAACTTTATTTATTGAGTTGCAGCTGTTGTTAATTATTCTAGTTTTACTTATTTTCTTCATCTTAAATTATTTCTTGCATTATTTATGATTTAGCCTGGAATAGTTTGTCATTTTTTGGGATCATAGCTAATTACTGCTTGACCTCCTCGTTTTCTTGATCGTCTTAGAAGGGCACAAAATTCATTTTTAAAATATAAAACTTTCACTTAAATTATATTTATCTGATGAATTTCACAAAAGAAATTAAATTTTAAATGCTAAAAATGGATAAATTAATCAATGTAGATATGTATCCCTAGAAATAATTAAGTTTTATAATTAGATTATATTATATGATTGAGAAAAAAATTTACATATAGCATAATTATGTATCTAGAATTATTGCGTAATAATAATATTTTCTTTTGTTTGTTGTATATTATTTTAGAATTTAACATTTTTTTACTTTCCAAAACAAATTTTAAAAATTGCTTGCTTGGTATTATATAAAAATAATGGACTATTTTAATGTAATAGTCTTACTTATTTCAATCTATTTTCCTATTCTTATATAAATCAGAATATTTCAATTTTTATTTTTACAATAAAAATCATGAATAAAGGTAAACTTAAAAAACAAAAAGCTAAATAAAAATGAAAAAATTCAGTTAATTTGTAGATATGATTTGAAAATTAAAAGAAATTTATTAATTATTTTTTTAAATAATCATAAACTATATGATCAGAGACCAGGCAGCGAGGGTGGGGCCACCTCGCCATGCAGCTGGAGGAGCATGGTTCGAACTCCACCACCCGCCAACGGTTATCACCGGCGAAGGATCTCATGCCTCCAGCTTGGTTTTCACTACATATGCATGCCTGGTCTCTGATCAGGCTCTTCAGTCAGTGGTCACCTTTAAACAGCAGTAAAAGACAGGCACTTACCTTAAAAACTTCAATTCTATTGAATTCATCGAAGCAACACCAGAGACAGAGCTCCTTGTACAAGAAGGAAAAAAAATTCTAGATATGATTGTCATGCTTAACTTATTAACTTCATTACTCAAATTTAATGTGATTTATTTACAAATTAATTAATACTTTACCTGAGTTATTTACTTACTACTAATAATAAAATATATAATTGCAGAAAAAAATATCATATTCTTATTTAATATTTGTATTAATTCAATTAATAGGAAAAAAGTTATTAAATTTAGGAAATTAAATTTATTAAGGCTTTTCTTCAATCAGATTATCCACTTGAAGAATAATTTGAATATTATTATGAGTGATTGCCAATGTCCTTATCTTCTTTCGTTTCATTTCGCATTTCCACTCCTTGATTTGGTTAACACTTATCTGTCTCTTGCTTCATCACTTTTTTAACATCAAATAACCCCATTGAAGCCTTGTTTTCCTTGTCATTCACTTCCCTTGAAAGCATCAACTCTATATCTTAGGAAGTCATTGAGTTTTAAGAACTCTTTTTGCGAAGTTAATTAATGTTTTCAGAATATTTATGGGTGGGTTGTCCGTTATTGTTTAAGCTATTATTCATTTAAGGTGTACTTGGTTGAATCTTATGTGGTCTTCCCCGCCTTTTAGGTTGATCTTAGGAATTTAGTGCACTTACACAGTACTTAGATTTTGAAACAATTTAGCTCTTTGTTCCATCCTTCATTAAATCACCGAAAGGTTCATTAGCTTGAGTTTGCTTAGGCTTTCTTGGTCTTCTGATGATTTTCTTTTCACCATCATCCAGTTTTTATTTCTTAACTAGTTAAGAAATGGGACTACCCTAACCGTCTAGCTTTCTGGGTCTACCACGTTTCTTGGGTGTGAATAACTGATCGGAATCTACATTAGCAGGTGTAGTTTATTATTGAAGTTTGCCTTACTTTGACTAGCCCAATTTGTTTTTAAGCGCTAGATTCTTTTGATAGGTGTCATCATTATCAGACTCTGATTCAGAGTCACTGCTGCTACTACCACTGCTCTTTCCATCAGATGAATTGTCTTTTTTACTTTCGTCATCTGAATCGTCTGATTTATCGTCTGGCTGAACGACAGCACTTTTAGGTATTTCATATTTCTTACCATTCATGATAATTGTGTCAGAGTCCTGGCTCTTTTCTAAAGTTGAGTTATCAGACTTCTCTTAGTTTAACTTTTCATTTTGGTCGTTATTGACTTTTGAGGTTCTTTTAGACTTTACCTGTACATCTGCCTTGACCTCTTCCATCTATACATCTTCTTAAATTTATTGATCCTTTTCTGATTGTCTTAAATTAGAAACTGCTTAGATTTAGTTTCTCTCATCATTTTGATCATTTGAATTATCATTTTCTGAAATATCTTAGTCTACTGTGAGTTTGCAAATCTCTTCGAAGTCGTTTTGGTAATTTTCCTTAGTTTGATAGTAAAGTTCATTTAAGCAGTCATTAATGTTTTTCTTGAAACCCTTAAAACACTCTTTCATATAATTTAAGCCCTTTTCCTGTATATTTTGAAGTTTCTTCCTCAAATCTTCTTTGATTTAACCATTTGATTGAGTAATTTACTGCTTAGTTTCTTGGGGACCTGGGTTTTTATTCTAATCCTAATTAAGTTAAACAGCAACAGTACTTTAAGTAATTCTATTTTACATAATGTTTAGAGATTTTTGCATTGCTTGCTTCTCTCTTGGTCCTAATGGCTTGTTGTTTGAGTTTTTATCATGTTAACATTATTCTTTAGTTTAGATTGGTACATCTTATACTTTCAATGAGGACGTTGTAGCGAATTCCAAAGCTTTTTACTTAAGATTTGACATTTTTTGAATTACAGGTGGAACTGAACAAGCAGATCTACCATTATTTAATTGTTAAGCATGAAGCGGCTTTTACAAATGATTCTAGGGTGCTGGCACTGACTTCTTTATTTACTTTGATTAATCAGATATTTTCTCATTATTTTTGCTGCTTCTATTGGAACTTTTCTAACTCGACAAATTACTGTCCTTCTTCTTTTGTTCTTTGATGCTATGATTCTATTTCTTCATTTCTATGAGATTTTGCTATCTGTACTCTTTCTTTCTTCTGTCAATTTTAGTGCCGTCGTTGTTATAAAACTTCATCTTTACTTTCTCCAACTTGATATATTTCGACTGAATAGATTTCTAAGCTTAGTTTAACTATTATTTGGGCTTGCGATCTGGCTGCTCTCTTAAACTCTAATCTACAATAATATCTTCCTCTGCAGACTTTTTCAGTTTTTATTTGCTGATCTTATCACTTTCTTGTGAGGTACAAATTGTGGTTGTTTAAACATTTGGCTTTTTGTCTTCTTCATCATCTGATTGATCACTGTGTTCACTTACTGATGACTATGTATGAGAATAATCACTTTTTACTTCACTTTTCTAGCGAAAATGCTCATCTGGTGCTTTGGTTTCAATTGTATTTGACTGATTTTTAGTCAATTGCGACATGTCAATTTGACTCATAATATCAGACAGTTTTTTGGGATATGTTTCTTATTGTGCAGTTGCTGACTATTCCTACAGCTTTATCTACTTCGCTTGATCTTTCTTGTTTCTATTCTCCATCGACAGCTCTTAAAGCTACTTATGCAACTCCTGCTTCTTCAATTATTCTTGTCTCTCTTGTTCTTTCTATTGTCTATCTTGTTCTTTCTATAACTGTTATTATTGCTCTTTCTACTGCTTTTGTTTTTGCTCCTTTTATTTCTGTAATAACTGTTGCTGTTTCTTGTTGTTGTTCTCATTATCTGATAGGTTGTGATCTGAAGATATCTGAGAGGTGGATGATGATTGATTATCACGCTTGTTAGATTAGTTGTGTTGGGACAGTTATTGCTTTTAATGATCAATTTATATTGATTATTTCTAGTATATACTCATTTCAATATTAATAAAGTGAATTAAATGTATTTAAAAATATGATATATTTTAATTAAAAAATAATTTATAAGTAAAATTAATTAATAATCTGTAAAATAAATATTTAAATTAAATATCATAGAATTATAATAATTATTAATCTCGAATATTAATTTAAATGTGGAAGTATTGATTTATATAAATAATTATTGATTGAAGAATCTTTATATAATAAATCAATTAATAATACTTAGCATAATTATATCAGAAAAAAATATTATATTATAATTTTATTTCTCACTATATAATAATCTGTTTACTTTTATTTTTCGATACCCTTTATTTTAATGATATGAACGAAAAGTCATCGGCAAGCAGGAACAAGCACCACCAGTTAAGGCAGCACCTAAATAAAAACGGAGGGCAACTTCTCACAGATCGCCCATCAGCAGAGACCTATTCAAACACCAACTTCATGATGAGCAACAGAGGTGCAGAAATAGAATTGAAGCAGTTCGATAAACCAGTTATTGACTTTGATGCTAATAAGCGTAATATGCTCTTGAACTAACAAAAACAAACGCAGATGAATACTGTCAGAAAGTCTAGCAATAAATAGGGGTATAATTAACTTACTACAATCAATGGAGGCAAGGCAGGTGGAGACACTATAGATGAGGAGTTCAATTACAAGCAGACTTCATCTTCTATGTTTCTAGATTAAAAACTAATTGGAGGAGGGGGTATTGGGGGAAGCAGTGGGTTCTTCGGCCGAGATATCAATGGAAATCCCCTCTCTCCAATATTGGAAACATATCACAACCAGCAAAATTAACTCGATAAAACTTCTTCAATTGTAGACCTCAAGCAGTCAATTAAACTTAAAAGGAAAAGAATTAATATGCTCAGCACTCTAGGATATACTTTGTGTGCTAGTGCACTTTTAGCTTTGAGTTTTATTGGACTGAGTTTCGATAAACATCAGCAAATTGCTCATTATTTCGCTAGTAGCATTTAAGACTAAAGTGATTAGCCTCAAACTAATATCATTTCATAAGAAGGAATCAATAATAATAAATCTAATGATTAGTAACTATTGGTGACTTAAGATGGTTCTGAATAAAACCCCCAAAACAGATAAATGATATTAATTTAAACAAATTTATTATATTTTTAGGATATAATTATGATAAGTAAATAATTTAAAAAATATCACATAATTTCGATAATGGTAATATTTAATGAACAAACTGAAAGAGTATGATAATTAAATTCATTTATTGATTTTACTTATTAAAATTATTACTATTATACTATATATTACTTATTATTATTATTATTATTATATTTAAAGTTATTAAATCCGAAGTAAAATACTACTTACCATTTTACTCTTAGAAGTTACTCTTTAGCTGTGGAATCTTTTTGATTTCAACAATAACCATCCTTTTGAATAACTGTCTCCACTACAAACGATTTGGTGTATTTTCATACAGCAGTGAATTGTATACTAACCCTCCTGCCAAAACCCTTAAAACCTTCTATCTTTTCCTCTGCTTGATAGTATTTTTGATTTCTTAAATAGTTGTAACGATGATCTTTGACACATGGAAGATTACTAAAT
The DNA here is from genome assembly GCA_000711775.1 of Oxytricha trifallax. Lineage (NCBI taxonomy): Eukaryota > Ciliophora > Spirotrichea > Sporadotrichida > Oxytrichidae > Oxytricha > Oxytricha trifallax. The sequence continues at coordinate 79,035 of ARYC01000304.1, read as the reverse complement.
ACGAATTAAACTCAAATAATTTAGGTGATTTTGCAGTTTATTAAAGCATTAACACCACACTTGTATGTGGACTGATTGCCTTCTTTTTGATATTGGCCAAGTTCTTTTTGTAAGGGAAGAGAGTTCAAATTATATAGAAAATTGGACTATTTATCAGTTTGATTGGAATTATTGTCACTGCTATGGCTTTAACAAGGGGCAATTTAGAAAGTGATGAGACAATTAAAAATCTGAATTTTAGTACTTACAAGCTTATTGCAATGAGTAATCATAAAAATAATTATTATAACTTATATATAGATCTTGGAATTGTAGCACTTATAACCGTCATGATTCTAATATGGTAACATATCAAAATTCCTGGTGATATAAGCTACACTTATATTTAATTTATGGGGAATTTTCTGAACCTAGCACCGAAAATTTTTGATTATTTTTAAAATTACCATCCTTTATTAAATTAAATGCAACTTCATAATTGATAACAATTTTTGGTAAAAAATAAATCTTTTAACTTCCTTACTCTTTAATTTTTTCAAATTGAAGCGACAAAACTTCAGAGCAGCCTAAAAAATAGACCGATTTTTTTCCCTCCTTAATTTTATATTACACGACAAGCACATAAATAATACTATTTCTTCATGGACTGAGCTCATCTGTAACACTCGTAATAATCTTGATTCAAGGGAAATTTTACTACCAAGATTAGACTTATGGGTACACAGGTAACGCCTTAAAATCATAAATTTGGATGATTCTTATGAGTTGTAAGCCAACATTTTACCCCATAAACAATTTATAGCTTTATTCTTCAGTATGGGATCGCAAATGCTTGGTGGTGCTCTAGATCACAGGCCTTTCTCAAAAATCTATGCTTTCACAATGTTAATTCCTATTCTCCATCTTCTCTACGACAACTTCTTGAACTCAACTTAATCCTCCTCATAAACCTCTACTTAATAATTCTCTCTATCACACTTAATACCAATGACTACAATTCTTATTGGTTCTTTGTTTATCATTCTTGGTGAACCAAAGCATTCAAACGCTCATATTTATATGAATAGTGGTGGTGAAAGTACTAAAAACCCTTAAATAAAAGGGAATAAGTAGATTAGAGACATGCAAGACCCACTTCTTGATTTAGATCCAAGAATTAATCATAAAACAGCCAATTTCATAGATGCAGATGATACTATATTATGAATAAAAATGCGAGAATGTTATATAGGTAGAGAGTATCTTTAATAAATAATTTTATACTATAAGTATTAAACCCCAAAATTTATATCAATTGACAAGCATTTTTTAATAAAATATAATGAATTATCAGTTTATTTTGATAATTTTCCAAAATCCTATAAAAATATTAAATACAGAAAGATTGTCTCTTTACACGCAAAAAATTATGCAAAATAAATTTTCAAAATTTATTTATCTAAATTACAAAAAATAAAAGTGATCATTACGGTAACTATAATAATGCTACTTAAAAGAAATTTAATTTAAAGCAAAACTACCAAAATAAAAATTTTACCAAAAAAATACTGCCTATTTTAATTATTTTACTTGTCCAAGCTTGATAATTTATTATTTACTAAAAGAAAAATATAAACTTATAAAATAAATAAACTAATATCTTTCAATAATGGATTTAGTAATTTTAAGTATTATTACTTTATTTTAGAATTGAATATAATCATTAAATTTGATTTTGATTTTATCACACATAAAAATTAGTGTTTTAAAAACAAAGTCTAATTGTTATATTTATTTAGTTGAATAAACAGCCAATTAATTTCTAATATTTAATCAAATTAAGTCCTTTTTAGAATAAAATCATTTATTAAGAGATGTAAATTCAATTATGCAATGTGAATTCTTCCCCTTCTTTAGTCTGCCTTTGTAGTCTGGACTATTTTTGCTTTAGATACCCTTGTCTAGATTTCTAATAAACTAGGAAAAATTATTGTAAGTATGATGTATCATTTAAATAAGTGATATATAAATATTTTTAAGGAGTTTATCAAGATAATTGGGATTTTCTTGTGTAAGATCAGTAACTATATCATCCCATTTAATGCAATGAAAACCTTAATGTTTTCTTGAATTATCCGCAATTATCAGTAATTATTCTACTTATTCTCTCTCTAAATCCTTCTTAAAGGCTATTTCTGGAGACATTTAAATACTCTCATAATAAATATCAATCTATAATATTTAAAAAAAGACATAGGCATCTCTTCGAAACCTACAGGCACCATATAATGATTGTAGCAGTGATAAATATATGCTTTTTAAGGGTTTTATAGCCCCTATTTTATTCTTTCATAAGACTACTAAGGTGTGCCTTCCAATGTTTTATTCTTTTTGCCATTGGGTTTATAAATAATTTCAGCTCTGCCTTTCACCCCAGAAACTAAGCATAACTGATTAAACCACTTTAAAATGGCTTTGTTTCCTGTGAATGTGCCAAATACTATATCTTCAGGATAATAAAAAATATGTAGTTCGTGAATGTAGTGCTAAATTATTAATTATGAATTTAAAAATCTTCATATGGCCGCTTAAAATCTAAAATCTCCATTGCTTTTTCTTAAGTCATGATATCATGTTTTGAGTTTGACTGATTTCCTGATAACTTTGAAAATAAATAGTTCCAAACAGCTACTATGCTTGAGATTCCGCATGACTTTTTATATTAAGGCCTTGAAACACAATACCACCTCCCAAGATCAAGATTAGTTTCAAATTAAATAATAAGGTAGAATTAGTAAATTTCACGTAGGTTTATTATGGTTCCTACTAGTTGTTGATAATTTGGGATTACAAAAATAAATTTGAATTTATTCATAAAATCTGTGTGTTTATTATATTTTAATTTCTTAGAATGATAGGTAAGTAACAGTAAAATGGAAGAGCATCCAGTCGACCTCCACTTTATAATCGAACAAACTTCATTGAAAATTCAATGAAAGAGGAATCTAAGTCATTTATTATAAATCCTAAAACGAAAGTAAAACCAAATAATAATTTATACTATCCAAAATGGGCTATAATGATTCAATAAATTTAAATAGTTTTGGATTTCTATAAATAAAAATTAATTAAAATATTATGAAAAGTATAATAGAAGAAGAAAAATATTTTATAAATAAAATTCTTTATAATTTCAAGATTTTTTAATTATTATCCCTTTTTACTAATAATATGAAAATGGTTTTTTATCAGATAATTGTGTATCAAATTCGAATGCAGTACTAGGAAAAAGAATAAAAATAGGTTAATATCTTTAAACAAAGCCAAATTCAGGAGGTAACGTGAACTAAATGACAAACGAAAACCTCTCTAATGGAAGTGGCTTTACTTCGATTAATCACTCATTTGACTCCAAGCTCTCTTCTGATAATATAAAGCACACACCACTAAGTTCACATAATTTGCTTTTAAGAAATTAATTACAGCCAAGTAGATCGAGAAAATTGAGACCCATGACTGTGCAATCATAAAATCAGGAGTAAAGGAAATATCACAATTTAAGCAATAAAGAAAATGAGTTCTCATAAGAAGATTTGGAAGCATAGTTCTAAATCGATAATAGTATGTACTAAAACACTAAATTTACAGGAGTTTAATCAGGGATAAAACAGAAAACAACTGGGCTAAATAATAAGGCTATTTTACCATCAATTGTGAAAGAAAACTTAAATACTCTCGAGTAGATCAAACCTCAAAGTACATTAGCGACTCCTTCATAAAGCATGAGCAAGAAAATTAGTGAATCGATAAGCGACAATCAAGCCAATTCAAGTTCAGGAAAGATATAAAGACGAGCAATATTGAGATCAAATAGTAATTTAATGTCTAAAAATCAAGAAGAGATTAAATCAGCTGTGCCAAAATCTTCAGTCATCACTAAAAACCTACCAGTTTTTCTAAGCGAAGAAAGGGAAGAAACTTTGTCTTGTGATTAAAAATAGTCTATTTCTAACGATTTAAAATTACCATCTCCAAATACCAAATCTTAAGAAAGCTAAAACCGCAATTCCAATAGAGATTAGTCTCATTCTAGCTCAGTTAATACCTCTCAAATCGGTCAAAAAAGAAATAGAAGCATGGTAGTTGCAGTGGTAAAACCTCAAAAGACTCCAAAAGTTTAAGACTCTAATCAAATTAACAATTTCAATTAAGCTATTGTCAAACGCAGCGAGACAAGCAATATTCTTAAAGATAAATTAAAATCAAATGATGTAAAGAATCAATAATCAAGCTATAACGATGTTACTTTTAAAAGTATTTAATAAAGGAAGCATCTTGATCTTAAATTAAATTTATAATAAAAAATTATCAAAAATTGTAAATTTTAATTAATATAAGTAGTAGATAGCAGTTATAGCGACATTAGATAATCAAATTAATAAATAAGACTCTGATTAAATTAATATACCTTCGAAGATTTGCAGAGATTTAGCAATATCATATAAATAAAAAGATAATTATTGATTGATTATTATACTTAAGTGAGTGAAAACCCGCTGCAAACTTATTCTTCTTTAAGACTTCATCATCATGCATTTTAACATTAATCTGTTGATATTTTTTTTAATTATTTATATATTTTGAGAGAATCTATCCTTAAATGGTTTAAATATAGAAATTATTGAGGTTTATCTATAAATATATATAGCAGTATAAAATATCAATTAACAATTAAATTTTATGATATTACAAAGAAGGATGATAGTATGAAAATTGGCTTAGCTTTATAATACAATCTGTGATCCTTCCAAAGCCAAAATAAGGAAGCAATCAAGAGTCACAAATCCCCTATATTTATCTTTAATTATTTTTATGGGAAGATATCTCCTGCCGTTTTTATAAACCAAATAGAGGTTATAGCTTAAAAAATCAAAATCTATAATATTTAATTTCTTTGCTTGTGTTTTTTATATACAATTTGATTTAAAGATATTATCTCATCAGATTTTATGATATTTCTTTATTTGTAAAATCAAATTTAAAGGTAATAAACTTTCGTAAATATTTCTATTCGCTCTTATTTTTGATAAATTTCTATTTAATCTGGAATTTAATATTCATTATATAATCTTAAAAATACATCACTCTTAAATGTCTTACTTAAATATATTTTATAACAAAGATTTATAATTAAAAGACATATCAAAAAATTTGAAAATTATCATTTAAGAGCCTTAAACAATTAACTAAAATTGTCTAAAAAAATATTAAAATAATTTCAAAATAATGCTTACAAAGTATATTATTAATTAACATTTTCGCTCATATTTTTAAATCATTTTCTTCCCCTCCATATTTATTTTTATACATTTTAGTTTAATATTATCACAATAAATATTGAATTTATTTGTATATTTATCTATTATTATCTCTTTATCTATTGTTATTTTGTATTTTATGCCTTTTTTCTATATCATTATTTATATACAATTAATTATATATATAATTATTTAATGGTATTCATTAATAAATATAGATATCTGGTTGATTATTATGAGTTTGTCTGGTAGAAAGTTTTATGTGAATTATTAGAGAGTCATTATGATAATTTAAATTAGTATGTTATATTAAGAGATTGAGCTTATTGGTAATGGGTAGTATGGCACTGTTATCAAAGTCTAAAATCTATCAGACGGCTAGTAAATATAGATTATAAAGATATTTAAAAATAGAAGCAGAAATATATACTATAAGTGATTAATTTACATTCTATAAGTATATTGAAAAATAAAGTAGACATAAAAATTTTCGATAGACTATATATTTTTGTCTCTTCAAATTTATTAAATATATACTGTAAAAACATGCTTTTAAATCATTCAATTTTTTTAAAATCAGATCAATAAGTTATTCTTTCTATAAAATTTACTTAAATAAATAAGTTTATTATGCTTGCAAGAAAATGTCAAAGCATTAAGTAATTAGTGCAGGAGACTAAGAAGACTTGATGAATGAGATTAATAATCTAAAATAATCTAATCATCCAAATATCATCAGATTCAATGATTTCAAGACTACTGATAATAATTAGATATACCCCTTCTTTAATAAAAGAAAAATTATTTATACTTAAGATTTTGTGTTTTTTTTTTAATAAAAAAGTGATTTAATTTTATATAAAAAATTAAAGTTTTACTCAGAATAAAAAACGAAAAATTTAAGTTTAAATCTATATATTTAAAGTTGTAATTTGTTAAGAAATAAATACAGCTTATTTCAAACTTTTCATGGCCTTTTGAATAATTTCTACCTAGTCCTTGAATATTGCAACGGGGGTACTCTCTTACAAGCCCAATAGAATCTAGGACTTTTCAGTGAAGCGATAGCAAGATTTATTATTTTACAGGTAATAGATGCTATTAAATATCTGCACTCTTTAAACATTGTTCATCGAGATATTAAAGCTGATAACATTCTCTTACATTTCCCATCAATTAATGCATGACTATAAGCTATTTCAGGGAGTTGTTTTTTTATGTTAATAGTATCTTATATTAAAATACCTTTTTTTAAAAATTAATTTTCATAATAAACTATAGGCTATGCTTTTATATATATAAATTTCTATATTCGTTTAGGGAAAATATTGTAGTTTAAATAAAATTTATTTAAATGTTTGCGAAGACACAATACTTTTAACAATTAGTAAATTAATAATTGTCTAATTTTATACGATATATCAATTTTGAAATCTGACTGACTATTACTATAATTATGATTAATTTCTGATAAGTTACCGAATTAATACATATTTTAGTTGTAATGAAGAATCACTCAGGTAATCTGGCAAATCTGAGTTTGAAATAGAGGATTTAAAGTTCAAAAATTTTATCTATAACTTTATTTAATAATCCGTTTTATAAATTAGACTACATTTAAAGTTTAATCTCTTGAAATAGCTAAATTTCTGCGTAAAAATAGGAGACTTTGGATTTTCTAAGTAGCTGCGCGATCGGCACTAAGTGATGCATCGTTTCTATGGCACGCCATTAAATATGGCTCCAGAAGTCATGCTCAGAAAATCTTACAACTATAAAGTAGATATCTGGGGTATTGGAGTGCTAAAATATGTTTATTTAAATCATTAGATCCTTTATTTAATTTTTTTATTTCAAGATAAATTATGAGAAATTAACTTTTAAAAATGCTATTGTATAGTATTTTAACAGGGTCGTACCCATTTTATGCGAATAATTCGTAGGATCTATTAATGAAGGTTGAGACTGGGATTTTCAAAATTAAACATGACATCCACCTAACTCCTCTTTGTCTAGATTTTATCAATCGATGTCTCAGATAAACTATTGAACATTTAATATTATAGTTCAAAGTATAAATTTGAATAATTTTTGATTAGAATTGGTCGAATATAATTAATCGTTTATTTTTATGATCCCAGTAGGAGAATAGATTCTAACCCCAAAAAATTATAAATCTCAAAATAAAATATATTTTTGATTGTTTTAATTTTTTAATTTTTTTTTGAATTTATTAAAAATAAATTAAAAGCGAAAATATTTGTTTTAATTTAATTAAAATATACTCTATCCTTAAATGTTGAGAAAATCCATTGTTAATTATAAAGAGTGCTATATAAGAAATAACCTGAATTATTTATTTTTTGAATTTTTGGATGTTTTAAAAAAGAGGAATTTTACATTCTCTCTTTTTAAATAGATGGAATGAAGGTGGGAGGAAGTTTCCTGCCCAGTCTTATGATGCAAAGAAATTTTTAGGGAATTTTCTTGCAAGTAAATTTTTTATTTTTTTCTTTAATTTTTTTTTTCAATATTTATTATTTCTAGCTCATAGTAACAACTTTTAGTTATTTAATTTACTTTGAAATTAGATGTATATTAGTCTATATTTCATGAAATTTTAAAAATTAAATCACTTTAAATATCAATTTTTCTTTTTAAATACATCTAGATTTAAGGTAAAATGATTTATTATTTTTTATGATGGTAGCTGATTTATGATATGCCTCATAAAACATTAATCAAGTTAAAAAATAAATAAATCATTTTATTTTTGTAAAAAATTCATTAAATTATAATATGTACAATTTACTTGCCAGGAAACTTCCCACTTGCCAGGGAACTTCCTCCCCCCGAATGAAGTTATGTGAGTAAATATATTTAGCAACGGTATGAAAGAAATATGAATTATTTTAGGATAAAGATTAAAATAATCAATAAATTTTGAAAATTTCAATATATAACCAGATAAATTATAGTAAATAAATAAAAATAGAAGAAAAGGATATTGTATTTTTTTTAAAGATAAAATAATAATCTCATATTGAATCTCAGAATAAGTATAATTATCACTGAATAACTCTTAATTTAAAGTAATTGGGGTTTTTGTGATTGGGATTAGGTTGTGGAACACCCGTTTTACTCTGACCTCATGTACATTAAAACACTCCAAATGATGTCTATCTCACTTGACGTAGATGAAAATCTCTGTTAATTTAGAAAAGATGAATTCGCTTTAAAAAATAATGTAGTTTTTTATATAAATTCTGCGACATTCTTGGGAATGATGAGGAGTAAAAACAAGAATAGCAGCCAGCTTAGAATCTATAGGAATAGCACTTATTTGAGCAAAGCATTCAAGAATATCTCAATGACATTCTTATCAACTGCAGGAACTCATATATGTTTGAATTGAAACCCAATGGTTACTGTTTCTTAATATTTAGTCTATTTTTCACAATCTTTTTATCATATTGATGTTACTTCAATGCCGAGGAGAGAGCTGAAGAAAAGGGTAATAAACTTCAACGCATTCTTAAGAGAGATTAGCCATATGGCTTAAGTTCAATGATATTTTTTTAATAAATAATATTACATTTATGATTATCTTTAATACAAGTTCAAGCCTTGATTTCGATTCAAGTGTGGAAAGGAGTATGATTTTAGAGTTCTAGAAATTATACCACCGACAAAAAGAGAGTAGGCAGTTTCGGCAAGGTGACCTCCAAGATATAATTGGGGAAAGCCTCAGATGCGATGTCCTCAGCGATGATTTAGAAGAGGGTTTCTTAGTCAATGATAGTAAGCACCAAAGTCCCCTAAGTAATTCAAAATATATAAACTTAGTATGATTTTTTTTCACTACAATCAATGAAATTCATAATCATAAACTATAATTAGAAAGTAACTTCGAAATCTTGAAAAAGAAGGGATAGCGTAAGTCAGTCAATAATATCCTGGAGTTATCAAATAAAGACCATGATTTCAGCATTGATGATGATGTCTAGTCTGTCGTGCATCGAAATAAAGTCAGTGCAATCGATTTGCATGCAAAATTCAAAATTGTGGGAGAAGAGCAGCATTATTAAACCGTTCAATTTGACGATGAATTTTAAAAGCCTGATCTATTCAAGAAATTTAACAACTAGCATTGCTTAAAAAAAATAGTTAAGCATATAAATCTTAAATATTTACTAGTTAATAAGAGCTATTATTTTAGCAATAAATTAATTATTTACATGTGTAAAGTAACAACGATAATAATTAATTAGAATAATTCTGTTTTCTTATTAGATGATTTGTCCAAAAATAAAATATTAAACGATTTTATTTAATTTTAAATTTATCTTCGAGTGTTTCATTTAAGCAATAGAACTTACAAAAAGAATCATAAATGTCAGGTTTTCAAATGGCAAGAACTAAAAATTCTACAAACTTAGTTGCATTGCCAAGTGGGTTCGGAACATTTACTCGAAATGCAACTTTCATCAATTCTAAATCAGGAATAAACTTTATTTAAAAAAATTATGTTAAGAGTACAATAGTGAAATAAAAATGAATATTTTAATTTTCTAGAATTTGGGGTAAATATAATTAAACTTGCCTTAATCCTAGCTTCTCTTTAATCAGCATGCAAACAACAAAGATACACAAGAATTAAAAAATTTAAACGATAGCTGTGCTCTCTAATAACCTATATAAATTTTAATATCAGCTGGTAGGGGATTCGAATTTTTTATTGAGAAATTAAAGAAAATATTTGTATAAGCAAATAAGAGTAAATGTTTTTAACAACAAAAAATAAGATATTTAAAAAAATGAAAAACTCTAAAGTTAAAATAACTGCATTAAAAAATTGCCTTAATTTATTTTTTCAAAAATTTGTTTGCAAGTATTATTAACATAATTAATGATAGAGAAATTTTTATAGAAATTATATAAGATTTATTAATTAGAAAAATATTTAAACATGTAAAAAATATTGGGAGTGTATCAATTATTTCTACATTAAGATATTTCTAAGAAGAATTGAATGAAATCAAACTTTTTTTCTTAAAGTATAAAATTTGGATACAGATTGAACATAATATATTACTTATTAAAAAAATACCTAAACAATTTATTAAGTCATCCTTCAATGCACTGAAGCCTGAGTTTTTGGACTTTAAAGAACTTAATGCGGATGAGTAAAATTCGATGTCTCTAGTAAACCGATAAGTTGAGCAGTTGAAAAACGAATTATCAAAACCTGCATTAAAACAAAAACCTTCTCCGTTTTATGTTTTAGACTTTTTATATTTAAATTATAGTGGGGATCTTTAAATACTAATTAGTAGAACTAAGAGTTTCGTACAATAAATATGCTTTTTTTATTTTTGGTTAAACTCTAAAAAGCATTCAAAAAATTTTATTGCTTGCCTATATTCTTTGAATCTCTCGTAATTATGAGGCTATGAGTTTTTAAAAGTATTTTGTCATTCAGCATAAAAACTATTTAAGGATTTCTAACAATATACCATCTAAAATTTATTCATCTCTCCTAGTTTTTTAGAGGTTGTGATCTATTGCTTATTATCAATAAGATATTTAAGGTATATGTTGAATACTCCCTCAAAGACTTCTATGTGTATGAGGGAGCTTGCTAATTTAAATATATTTTATTTCTACTTTTTAAAAACTAATTTATTCTAAGAAATTGATTAAAATTTTTCTTTCCAGGCGTCTTCTTTTGTTGGTTTAATTCGTTGAATCGTATATACTTCAATTATGAATCCTAACCTAGATGCATTTTTACAAAAGCTTCTTATTTTTATTTAAGCTAAAGTAAGTAATAATTAAAAAATTAAGATAAAAATGCTTTCCGCATAAATATTCACTACCAAGACTAAATTCATTATTAAAAATTAAAAGGTTTAACCAAAAATTTTATTTCTTTTTATTCCTTAAGATTTTAAATTAAAACTTTTTACAGACTTTGATAAGGATCTATATGTCCTATAGTATGAGCAAATCTGGGATTAAATTAACATGTTTTCATAGAAATTATCTTACATTTTAAGTTAAGTTTCCATGTTTAAATTATTTTTTATTAAAACATGAATAAAGATGGATCTAATAAAGAGCAAAGAGATTCCCACCAAGAAAAATGAGAAGATATTATTTTTAATAAATACTTATAAATTAAGTAACTTAAAACTTAAATTTATTATTTTTAATGGGATTTATGAGAAAATCTTTTTATTTTACTGGATATTGTTTAACAAAATGAAAATATAATGTTCATATATTATACAAATTTTAAAGATTTTTTCTAATTTAGGTTACTAATATCCCCAAAACTTAATAAGTGAGGTGCTGAATGTTATAAAATTAAACATTTTTTATGAACTTAGCTATATTAATATATTCACAGCTAATATGAAAACTAAAAAGGCTAGCTTACCGAAGAATAAAATTTCCATTATCTATAGTTTTTATTGTTGGGTATTAAAATTAATTGAAATCTTTTACTACTCCAATTAATTCAGTATAAAAACTAACTAATTAAAATTACTTGGTTTTTCATTACTTCAGGTTGTAAAAAATGAAAATATTCCCACAGGGATGCATTTGAATATTTATCAGCGTGATAATTTGCAGCATTCTTCTGGAGTGGCTACTGATCATTTTTTTTATTTTTTCTTATATAGAAAATACTAAGATACCTCCTTATTTAATATATTGTGGTTATTTATTGATAAATTTAACTTAAAATTTTAAGTAATAAAGCTTTATATCCCCAATTATATTATAAATAAAAAGCAAAAATCTTCTTAATATAGAATTTTATTATATCTTATTTTTAGATATTACATTTACTTTTATGCGTTGTCATTTTTTAGTAAAATTTTATTAATTTAAATATAAAGAATTTTATAATCAATAACTCGGATCATCTCTGAATTTAAGTAACCAACATATTTATTCAATTCCTGTTCAAAAGTTGCATATTTGTAAAATTATTCGTTAATTATTAGAACTTTTTATTTTAATTTTTTTATGCATAGTAAAATTTTTATCATTAAAAGTTCAAATAGCAAGATGATCTCCACCCTATAAGTGAAGAGCACGACGAGGAAGCGAAGGAATCCTAACGCAAATAAATTTCCATCTCGAGTCCTTTCTTTAAAAGTATCAATGAGCGTAATTGATATATGAGGTTTTTAATTTATTATTGACTATGTTAACGATTTACAAACGAAATTAATATTGCCAAATTATCTCTATAATTTAAATTAAATTTATGAATCATCTTTAAATAAGAAAATATCTTTAAATTTACATCATTGCAATCTATCAGGAAAAAATGAATAATATCATGCACATGTTTCATATTAACTTACTATATTTTTAAAAAAATTAGCTATATTTCTTTTTTGATAATAATAATTCGATAAGACCTTTAAAATTAATGAAGCTTTATTCGATTAAATTTATATTAACAAGTTTAAATTGCATAACTTTTGATAAAGCTGCGATTTATTTATATTGAAATAGTTCTATTTTAATTTGCAAGAAAGAAAAATTGACAGATTCATACTTTATTTTATCTTACTCTGTATATTCGCTTGATTAAATGCCTTATATAACATTTATTTGAAATAATCTTACCATTTTAAACTATCTATTAATAGCTTCATAAATCAAGAAAATCCAAAATTTTTAAACACATTCCATTAAACCATTATAAAAGTGTAAATATTTTTAATTAAATTCTCACTGTTTAATATTCTTAGTTTTACTTTTTAATATTCATAGTTTTATAAAACAGTCATTTATAAAGAAGTGTGCATATATAGTAAGTTAATTATTTAATTTAATACTAATTTTAATGTTAATTATATGCATAATTACAAAGAATTTATTAATCGATCATAGATCTTTGAAATATGACAAGAATAGTTCTTCAAATTTTAACTTATCAAATTTTTAAATTTAAAATTAAGTAATAATCTTTATACAATTTACAATGCCACTTTCAATTTTAAAGAATAATGCAATCAAATTATAATAATAAGTAAATATTCCTTACTAATTTATAATAAAATAAAAATATTCATGATCATTAGAGAATGAAAATAGCATTATTAATTTAATAAAATCAAAATTCACTTTATCTTCTTTATAAACCCTTGTAATCAAAATTCATAAAACAAATTGAGGAAATTATTTTGAAATTATAAAAATTATTTACTCAATAAATAACCAATTTTTTTAAATTAATTTATAGTTAAATAAAAATTAATTCATTATTTATTTTCAAACTAATAGGAAATATTTCCCATTTATATTTATTTTTATATTTTAGATTACTGGGTTTAATTATTTCTTAGCTTGCCTATAATTAGCCCACTTATAATAATAGTGACCAACAGTAATAATAGGGACAACAGGTACAAACATGAAATAAACTTTATAAGAAATCTGATAAAATTTTAACATTTATAATTTGTTATCACTTATAAAGTTTACCAAGGAATAACCCTGAAAATCATCAATGCTATATAAGTGACGTCAAGAGCCATAACTCCTAATAACGCGTAGAGTCCACTCATATCAGCTCCCGTGGGCTCCCCATATTCATCATATCTTCGATGGAGATACATGAGTGAGAACCAACCAGTGAAAAATATAGTAGCTCCCAGTATATAAGGGGTGGCAATTGTATATGCAATAAGTTTCAGAATTCTTTTGGCGTAATATTTCAATTTATAGTTGAATGAGGAAATTCTACTTGGTTGGCCAGGGCAACTGAAGGGGTAATAAAAATCATCTAAATCTTAGAAACAATAGGTTTCGCATTTTGTGCAGAAGGTGTAGTTGCAAAAAGAGCAAGTTTGTTAATTGCAATAGCAATAATAAAAATAATAATAAAATTTGGTATTGGAATAAGGAATATCATTTGGAAAATAATAAATATTATACCCATGAATAAATTGATGTTAATATTTAGTTAGTATTAAAACAACTAATTTCGTTGAAATCATTAAATTTTTAATAAAGTTTAAGTCTTTATATTTATTCAAATATTTAATTAATTTCTTAAAATAAAATTACTTTGAATTAACGAATTCTAGGCTGCATAACGAATTCCACTACGTTTTATGTGGACAAACTTTTATCAATGTTATCTAACTTTTTATTAAATATCAAGTAAATTTAGTTTATTTTTATTAGAATAAAATGTTAAAAATTTTTTACCATCAATTTTAGAAATTTTGAAATCTTAAAGTCAATAAATTTATACAATATTTATAATAGCTTCCATATCTTTCAATTCTACATTTACACATTGGACATCTGGTCATTTGAGGGCAAATTTCAAAGAATTCTTAAGTTTTAATATCATGATGATCTTTGCATAAGTAACCGATATGCTCTTCTCTGCCACACTTACCACAAATCCCTTAATTACAAACATTACAATGCAGATTATTGCGAATTAACTATTCTCTGGCTTGTTATGCAAAGCCATCGCAGTCAGTTTTTGGGCACCAAATCACATCATTTTCCAAGTCAATTTGCCTTCTTAGTTTAATTCTTTAATAAGTTTTGAGTATTTCTTTGAGTTCTGGTTTTTCTTCAATCTTCAACAGTAAATTTTGAATATCATTATCTTAAACTGAGCCTTAACACCCTCTCATCATACACTTAATGTTGAATACTTTCCCTTCACTCATTTACGATCCAATCATATAAATCCAACAATTTTGACAAAACTTATGCCCACAAATTTCCTCACTGTTAATGTCTGATACCTTTAGAGCATAAAAAGTATTTTAATCATATATTTATTCTGTGCAAACGAGGCAAACATTCGAAGGAACATTATCCCCCATAGCATAGAGCTCTTCTCTTTTTTTATTCAATTGCTGTTATTTTTCATATTTTTATTGTTGCACTAAGTCACTCTCGTCTCTAAATGATCTGTAATTTTAACTCATTTTGTAATTAATTTAAAGGTAAATTAGATAATCGAAATTTTATAATAGAAGTGATTGTCAAATTTTAAGCCCTAAATAATTTTTTAGATTTTTCTTTATAAACTGAAAATAAGAATTATAAAATATTAACTTATATTATCCTTAAAGTCAATCTTCGAAATTCATAACTATTCTATAAGACGATTATAGTTTATGTAATCAATTATAAGTTGTTAATTTATTTTTATAGAATAAATTAATGAATCTAAAAGTGTCTTTACAATACTCGTTTTTCTTCTGGGATTAAATTATAAAATGCAAACATAATATCATAAAAATATGACATGGTAGTTATCTCATGTTTCCAAGTTAAATAATTATTAACCATTTTAAAATTATTAAAATAGGTAATTTAGGAGAAATTGATCAATCCATGATATATGCACCACTAAATGGACTGCATTTTTTGTGGCGCCTGAAAGTTTTAAATACTAGTTTTTTACCCTTAGAGAGGCTTTTTGAAAGCTATTATTTTATCTAATATTATAATATTCTATATCAAATAAAATTCTTGTTTTTATCTTTTTTATATAATATATTATAAAACTCAGCATGAATAAATTAATGAAATTCATCGAGATGACATAATTAATTTAAACAGATTTTAATATTGATAATAAATCATTTATAAGAATTATAAAATTTTCATATTAATTTAATTTTTCACCCTTTTGTAATTTTAATTTATCAATAATACAATAACAATTATTTTATATCTAATCAAAGATGTTAAGAACCCCAGGTACTTTGTTCATTAGATGTATTAGTGCAAAACTAACCCACGACACTGAGACTTTCGGTCGAATGGACCCCTATGTTAAGATAACAATCGGTGCTACTACCTTAAAAACTAAGACTCACAACAGCGCAGGCAAGACCCCAAGATGGGAAGAGACCTTGAAGTTTAAGTTATCAGGAAGTGAGGAAGAAATTAAGATTGCAGTTTGGGATGAAGATATGACAAACGATGATTTAGTCGGGGATACTGTATACTTTCTGGATGAAATCAAAAGCAAGGGAAAGTTTCAAGAAGCAGTTAAGCTTGCCTATAAGGGCAAAGAAGCTGGAATTGTCAAGTAAGTATAAAAAAATACAGTAATTTTTACATTCACTAAAATGGTGAAATTTATAGAGGCGCTTATAGCTTCATTAACTAAATCTAAGTACTAATTTTCTAAATATAGCATTGAATTTGAGTTCTTCAGTGAAGCTATACAGACAAGCACGCATTTCATGCATTAAGCCCCTATTCACACATAAGGAATGATTAACCCACTACCATAAGGAATGCTAGGTCAGCCTATTTATAACTAAATGCAAATGGGATTCTAATAAAACATCTTGCCTTAGATGAATCTCCCCATGGGTATGCCTCCTGGCAGTGTCCCCCCATTTCAACAACCACCTAATTAATTCGGAGGTGTCCCACAAGGATATCAACCACCAATTGGTAGTATTCCAATGCAAGGTGGTCAAGTACCAGTGTATAATTAAATGCAACAACACTTCCCCCAGTACATGTAGTAAAATTACAACTAATAAATGCCTGGTTAATACTTACCACCATAACCTTAGCAATACGTTAATCAACTACATCAATAATAGCTTGGATAACCTGCTTAATTAAACCCTGGAATGCCTCCTCTACTTCAATAATAGCAACAGCAACCCCCCATAGCTATGGGCTAGCCTATTCAATAGAATTAAATGCCACAAAGTAAGGATATTAGTCAATAGCAGCCATAGTCATAGTAATTACCAAAGTAAGATTTATATCACTATGGCTACTTCGATCCTACACAATCTTAATGAAAAAACTATATATTTTATCAGAAGTTATATATAAATTAGGCAAAGTTTTTATTACTATAAATAGATTATGACTTAAATCTTATCTAAAACTCTTTAATATAATTTCATTCAATCATATTTGACCACTTTAACACAAATTAATGATTATAATATTTAAATTAAAAATTAACTTACTTCTCCAATATATAATTTTTGGATTTTTTAGTTTACTTGTGATAAAAAAATCTTATTTACAAATTTAAAACTTTCAGACATTATGTCCCTATATTTAATGTATCTTAATTATATTTTATTGTTATTATTTGATTTAATATTACTCTCAACAGCATCTGTTTTTCCTCTTCTTGAAATTAATTTTATCATTTTGCTATCTTTTCATCTTCTCATATTATTCAGTAAAAATTATATTGAAATTTAAAATTAATTGTATTTAAATAAATTGGATATGTTTCCTATAATTATTATAGAGAGATGATCTTTGGCTGAACTTCATTTGCTATTTAGAATTACTCTAGAGACTTGACCTGCACTCCTCAATAAATGATGAACACTAAGAATAATTTTCTATTTATAATGGTATATATGAAATTATTAGAGTAAAATAAATAGTTCATTTATTATAATTACTAATAATTGTGGAATTAATCTGCATCACTCTCTCCTCCCTCGCACACTAAATTATCTTCCAAATTACCCATGAGTAAAGAATCCAATTTAAACGAAAAACTAATGTCAATCTCTTCTTAATCAAATAAATTATTATCTTTCTTCTTATCACCTCTTTGTTTTTAATTTGTGGATGAGTCCATTAGTTTAATACTATTGTTATAATACAAATCATTAAAATAAGTTATCATGGAATAGATATGTAACTATATATAAAAAAAATTATAATTCATTATTTTTGTTAATATTTCTAGAAATTTCTTCTTTTCTGGACAATCTCAAATTGTCTTTTTGATTTAGCTTATCAAGTTATATTTGCTCTTATTTCTGTAAGATATCTATAAAAAGCAAAAGTTAAAATATTTGGAAAAAATACTATTACTATATATTTTTATGATATAATTTGTTCTTACTTTGTGATAAAATCTAGAAGCATTGCTTGATGTTTTTCCCTGAGCAAGCACTGACTTCGATAAAAGCCAGGCCAAAGGATTCTGCTAATTCTCTACCACGCTCTTTAGTAACTTGCCTTTGCGATTCTAGATCAGCTTTATTACCTACTAAAATGTATGATTCCTCGATTTAGTTTATAATGTTAATTAATTATAGTTATGACATTTTTATTTATTATAAAAAATAATTTTAAGGCTTTTGAAGTCTTGGTAAAATGTGTGGAAATTGTATATACTCTAATAATTACTAAAAATTTTAATTAAGTTTTGTTGTTGGAAATTGTGGATCTAGTTAACAGGCAGGAAATGATCCTCAAGTTCTATTAACCAACTCTTAACATTCAGGAAGCTTTCCATATTAGTCACGTCATATACTATCATAATGACACTAGCATTTTTATAGTAAGTGCTCACCAAGGATGAATGTCTCTCCTAGCCCAGGGTATCCCAAATATCAAGTCCAATAATTTTATAAGTAGAGAGACCTTACTATTTCTGGTCAAGTAGAGAGATAGAATTCAACGAGTCATATTGGTAAGTGGCAGGGGATTATCTTACAGAACGCTTAATTGAAGAAATTTGATTTATGTATTTGTTCTTAACTGAAGAATCTGCAAAAGTATCAAGCTCAGTATTTTAAGATTAAGTTTTAAAGAGAGAGGGGCTTGCTATCTATTTGTTAGTGGGTGTAATGAGATTCGTTGGACTATTAATTTTTATACATGAGGAACTATGATTTATTCTCACTGGAAACAGATAGCTTGTAATTTCTTGAATTTTGGTAGTGGGCACACGTTCAAAGCTGAAAATATTTTAAGTAAATCTTCGAATTATGCTGGTCTTCCCAACGTTACAATCCCCTATGACTATAACTTTGTAAAACTGTGGTATATTTCCAACACCACCTGTACCAGCCAAATTCTCAAATAAGCGACTTTGTATATCCACATCGTAAGATGAGTGATGTTTTTGTAGAGCAACAGGTGGGCGCTTTTTTGTAGCTTATAGTATCATCTCCTAGATTTTATCGACTTCGTTGTTTTGATTTTAAAGCTGCGGACTCAGTGTAGGTGTGAATAGCATGTTACGATTCTACTGAGATGAAGTTTTATTATCAAAATCATTAGTACATCCTCCTAAATTTGGGGACATGTATGTCTGATTGTCTAATGAGCATTAGGTTCTTTCAGCTTGAGATAAATTATTCGCAAACTAACTGTTTAAATCAACACCAAGAAGACATTTATTGCTTGAAGATTGAATAAAAGAGCCATCATTTATCATCGATTTATCTTAAGTTTGGTTTTGTTGCTATTGTGAATGATTGTCAGGTGAGACTCCTTCACATTGGATATCGTAAGTCAATTTTCTTTAATCAGTTTTCATTACTAACCTCAAGATACAGTTTTGTGAAAAAAATGTTAATTAATAAAAAGAAAATTCAAGGAAATATGGTAGTTTAATACTTTTGCTTATACTGATAGTATATTTAATGCGCACAAAAAATTTTTGAGCAATTTACTACCCATTTTTTAATCTTTACTTTTAATAATGGGTTTAGTACAAATTAATTACTAAATTTAAACTTACTTTTATTTATTTGAGATCTTTGATTTTGCTATTAATTTTAATCAATAAATTACTCACTCACTCACTCAATCCAAAACTAATTATGATAATCTAAAAAGTAATTTGATTTTTTGCTAATAATCTCACAAAAATATACTTGCAAATTACTAGTGGCTAGGATCTAATTAAGTTTATTTATAGTTTATTTTTGTAAATATTGCTTCTATTTTAAAATTACTCAAAATCCTTGATATATTTTCGTTCTCAAGATATGATAAAATTAACTATAACTTTTGCTTAATTTAATTTTCTCTATATGAAATTTTAATGTGAAAAAAGCATAGATAACTAGTTAATCATCTAAAAAGAGAAAATTCGATGAAATTTCTAAAAATGCAAGTTTGAACTAATAATCAGAGCAGAACAACAAAGATTTCACATAAAAAGCCAATTTTGTTATCAATTAACAACCCTTAGAAGATTCTCATAGAATTTCAAAAGTTCAAGATTATTTGAGCTCACATTAGACTAGTTATAATGTTTATTTATAACTATCCTTGTTAATCAATTAAGATTTTAGTTTTGGATTTACTATAAATATGTAAATTCTAATAACATATTTATCCAATATGAATTAATGTTTTTTTATTATTTTATTATAGAGAGATTTCTCAAACTTAAAGCCGCAACCAGTGAATCTACAGGCAACTAACTCCCAATCAATAAACAAGTAAATCTTTGACTATGTGTAGACTTCAACTTAGAAGTAAATTGAACAGAATTATCCCCATAAAGCTAGTCCAGATAGGATGATTTTCACCTAGACTCAAGCTTCTCTTAATAATCATAATCTTGGCAATAATCACATAGATATGCATGTTAAAATTTATATGTATTTATCACTTATTAATGTTACTCAGTAAATCACATAAAATTCAAGAAGATATTTGCCAGTAATAAGCAAATACTATCTTGATGATATGATTAACGATTCTTACCAGATGAGGTATCCACTCTATACAAAAACCAGTGGACTAGTATAAAATAACCGGGGGGTGGGAAGTTTCCTGTCAAGGTTTAAGATAAAAAATAAATTTAAGGGAAGTTTCCTGTCAAGATAAAAAAAAATTTTATTAATAATTTTTCTTTATTAAATATTTTATTTGACGACTATAAAAACTTTTTAGATTATAAAATATTTGTGATTCAAGAGTTTAACCTATTACTCATATAGGATTACAAGATCTAATTTATGTTGAACAATATTTTCAAAAATAAATAAAAATACTTTAACAATTTTTCAAAGCTTTTAGTAAAAATTAAAAAGTAATATAGTTCTAAATCTCAAGTGATGACATTACATATAATTACAATTTATTTATTTAACTCTTAAAAAGTGTTTAACTAATTCTCTAGCCATTTAATGAGTAAGAAAAAAATCAATTAAAATTTTTTGTATATATTATTAATAAAAATTATATACAAAAAGTTTGCTTGACAGAAAACTTCCCTCTTGGCAAGAAACTTCCTCCCCCCAAATAACTTAATAGGATTGTTAGATATTGATTAAAGGCAAATTGTTTATCAAATCTAAGTTAAAGATTTACTAGCAACTATTAGTGAAGAAAATTTGATCAGAATATTAAAAAATTATGAGCCTGTAGCTACTTAAAAATCGAAAAATGAGATCATTTCTAAGAATTAAATTCATGATTTCAAAATAATTGAGTCTATAGCAAATGAGAATATTCTAAGTCATATTTCAAGGTAAGATTAAATAGAATTCTTAAACATTTTTTAGTAAGTTAACTAAGTAGTATAATGAATGGACTAATGATTAAGTTAATAAAACAATTATCTAAATTGAGAGAGATTATCATGAATGGGTTCTTCCAATTTATACTTCTTCTGAAGATCCAAAAATATAGGTGCTGTCGAGATAATTCGGATATTTTCTATCAGATAAAAGTTTGGATGATTTGAATAAAATTAAACCAATTAATGATGAGGTAACTTATAATAGATTCTTATTCATTGATATAGATATTAAACGCATATGTGAAGTTGAATAATGGCCTCTTAACTGATTAATATCAAACCAATGAACATTAAAACTTTCACATTTTCGATAGCTATTTCTTTCTAAAAATGAAGCATTAAGTAGATTCTGGTACTTGCGATTTCAAGGAAATAGTTTAAAATCTGGACAAAAATTATCTGTATTCTTAAGTTCAGACAAGAAATATCACCTCTACTTCTTAAATAGCATTTGTGATCAACAATATGGACCATGACTTCGTTTTGATCTTAGTAGATATCTAATCTCAGAAGTTTATTGTGTACGACCCTTTGCTAGGCAGAGTTAAGGACACCTTCTACATTCACATTAAAATCCTGAAGTAATTCCTGTATGAGTATTTCTTGTACTACCCACCTCTACCTGCAACTCAAGACTCAGAGGAGTTCAAAGAAGCTGTAAGAGATCAAAAATATAGGAGCAGCTTTCACTCATCTTCATCCCTCTCTCAACATGAAAATCTAAATAAAACCATCAGATTTAGCCACGAAGAGACTTTCAATGAGTATAACCGCTAAAACTACTAACCGCTTTACGAACTATTTTAGTAGATGGGACTTGACTAAGTATAAAGCTGGTAAGTTGAGACTGGAAAATGCACTAAAATAAGCACTTCTAATTAAAAAAGCTAAAGTAGGAAAATCAACAGAGATAATTAGGATTTGTTTTAGAAGTATGGATCTGGCTTCTTGATAGCATAGTACTTATAATAAAACTATTTTTTTATCAGTGGACAATTAGTGATAAATTATAAGAGCATTGATTAATAAGTAAGATTTAGAGAAAGAATCATAAATCAGAGAAGAGGCAGAGATAAAATCTATGTATCAAAAACTTACTATTGAACTATTATCTGCAAAAATTTTAAATTGATAGTTATAATTACCTTGTTAATTTCCTTATTTCACAATTCACGTATTTTATAGTTAAACTTATATTCATAACCTAAGAAATCAAGTGATAATAAATATGATTGAATAGAGTGATGCAGATTTCATTTGCTTATAAGAGGTCACTCAAGCTTTCATGTCTTCCCTACTCTAAAACACAACAATCAGATCAACTTATTTCATATCTGGCAACCACATCTCAGGTTATGGAGTGTTGATACTATCCAAATACCCCTCTCTTTTTTATGAAATGCCTTTCTGTACACTCCAAGGTAGATCGCTCTTGATTTGTGAACCACTGGAAGGTATAACTTAAAATTAGAAAAATCTTCTGGTTGGAACCATGCACCTAGAATCTAATGGACCTAACTTCAATATTAGAATTAAATAAATGCAGAGTGCTTTTGAAGTCATGAGGGACATAGGGTGCTTGGATCACTTATTTATGGGAGATTTTAATTTTGATTCTACAAGTGAAGATTAGCATAAAGTCTTAATTGAGAATTTAATTTAAAAATAATAATCAATATTTAATCAAATAAGTCAATTGGAATATATAACTTCTTATTAATTTAAAATAGGACATTTAAATAGTAGGAAAGTTTGCCATTCCTAAGTTTGCTAATGAAGATATAAACAATGTAAAAGATGATGGAATTATAAGGACACCCTCTGATCATATGGCTTTATTAGCTACTTTTGAACTTAATATATGATATTTTGAGATAAAATTTTAATTTCACATTTATTTATATAATTCATCTTGATTTTCCAAATACACAGATTCATCTATAATTATTAATTATAAGTATTATTAAATTCTGGTCATCACTCAAAAGAATTAGAGAAATCTAATTACAAGCAAGGGTTCTTAAGAGCAACAAGTGTCCATTAAGTGGCTTCTTTAGGATTTATCCTACTTTCAATGAAGGGTGCTTCACTTCCAATACATTTATTTTAAAACATTAATAAATTAAATCTAAAATATAAATTCAAGTAGGTTATTATTAATGATTTTTTAATTAATGGTGATAATGTTATCAACTGCAACATTCCTATTCCCCTATGTTGTATACTATCAATCAATTGTTGCCAAAGGTCAAAAAGTAATGCTTTCTAGTTTAATACCTAAGGGTGGCATCTTACACATTGCTTTCTGGGTCAATATGGCTTTGTTTTGTTACACTCCAAGCACAATGCATACAATTGGGTAGGCTACTAATAGTTCATACTAATATTTATATTCAACTTATAAAAGTAAAATTATATATATTTAATAATTTAATATAAAATTAATAGCTATTTTGGAAATTCAAGCAGTGAGTAGCAGCCACCTTAGTACAAAGAATGACGATAAGATTAATTAAATTAATGATTTTAAGATTTATGCTTAAATTGATCATATTATAATTGTTACTTAGTTTAATAATTTAAATTTAAAATTTATAATGAATCATTTTAAGGAAACCATCGAAAAAACAGTCAAATCTCTGTTGTGTTCCCGCTCAGCTCTCAGAGATGACAATAACAGATATGCTCCGAGTCTCAGCAGTGACCAGAGTTTGGCACATTCCCAGTCATCTGTCCAGGATCTTAACGATGAGAGTAATGAGTCAGTTGATGTCAAATCTTGCAAGAGTTTATAATTATTGTTATTAAATAGAGTGATTGCTCCTCATGCTATGAGAGAGAAACAAAAGAGAACGCTGATCTATTGGTGCTTTAATTGAATCTTTAGTCAAATAATACCAATTCCACTGACCGACCATGGGTCCCTCTAGCATCATCAAAGAGTAAACCGAAACCCCAAAACCCCTTCTTGCCAGATTTATTTACCAATTAAAATGTAGCAGATCCTTTAAGAGACAACCAATCTAAGAAGCGCGTAATTTAATCAATCAAACTCAAAGAACGTGAACTATGATTTAAATATGAATAATGATTTCAAATAAAACAGACAGAGTATGAACTTTAGTAAAGAAGTGCACAATATGACCAATAATATGGATGACAGCAGATACTACAATTAATTGAATGACACGAGCTTGGATTTGGATAATGTTATTATGAAAGGGGCTGCGGAAAGGCAACGGTAGAGAGAACTTGGTGATTAAATTGGATAGAATGGTATCATACAAGCTAATGATAATAATTATTTCCTCAGTTTATGAAATCAAATAGTAGCTATAATTATATAATTTATTTTAATTTAATTACAATTATATTTAGATAATGATGATCAGGATTTAGACATTAAAATAGAGGAATACTATGAAGCTCAAGAGCAACCTTCCTCTAGAAAGCGGCTGCAACGCAATGAAGATAGCTTAATCAGCCAGCAAGACCCCCTTCTAAATCTTGCAGTTAGAACTAAAGAGCACAAAAGCATGTAGTTTGTGAATGAAAACGCTGACTTTGATATTGGAAGAGCGATTAAGAGAGTGGATCATGAACTTAAAAGAGAGAAACTTATTGAATCGCAGAGACAATCTATGGAAAATTCTGGCATTTAAATGGATGATGGGTAGGCATTTTAGAGAAAATCATCCAAGAATGTGTAGATATTTGATAATATGCAATCGCCACCTCTAAGAAATCATTTTCTTTTATTATCATGATAGCAACGTCTCATTTGGTAAACACTAAATGCAGGAAGATTCTTCCAAAGTATAGTTTCAAAGGAATCAGCAATTAAAATCATCTAAAATGAGGTAGCCTACACCCTTTAATAAACTTGTAAATCTACCAGATTCTTCGAACGACTATTTGAAAATTAATAACAAATATGAAAACTTAAAATTTATAGAGACTAGAACTTTGAAGATTCCATAAGATCTCCAGAAAACTCAACCACAAGGAGAGCTCAAAGTTGCCAAGTACATGGAGTTTTGCTTGGCAGTGGTTGCAAATACTGCAGATAGGAGTAGGATTTAGAGGAGCAGAAGGTCTAGCAAAAATCTAGCATCAATGATTTGGATAGAATCACCAGCTCATTGAATAATATTCAAATTAGGGAGAATTAGTTGATAACTGATAGATTCCAAGAGCAACCAGCAAATCAACAAGCAAAAGCATAGATAACTGCAATAAATAATAATTTTTTAACTGTATTTTTAATATAAAAAGGATTACATAATAATATGAAGTAAAACAGAAATTCAAATCAATAAAACCATAAAAGGATAAAGATTCCAAATTGAAAACTAAATTATCGTTTACAAAGCTTTTCTTTCAAATATGTAATAAAGTTCAACTATTGTTAAACATTTTAACAAGTGATTTTTAAATTAAAGTCTACTGTTAAGCTACACTTTTATTGGCATTTTAAGGAGATGTGAGTGTTTTAGTAATTATTTACTAAGCTCTTTCAATACTTTTACAAAATGATTAATTATGTGAATGAATTTAAATTGATGCTTTTTGAAGCTATTTTTAATTTTATTGAGACATTTTGAAGTTATACAATTCCTCAGCAGAAGGGATTTGATTCAAATTTTGAAATTAAGCTTTAGTTATAACAGGTTTTTAAGTGCTTTCACGAGATTAGGTAGTACTACAATTTTACTGCATGAAATATTCAGTGGGATTGAAGTTCTACTTATAAGAGTTATTTGAAGGTTCTTGAGAATGTGAAACTGAATTTTTATCAAATGTCATTGCGTTACTTGCTGGAAACTTATATTTATGAGAATAATTGGCATTATTTCTCGTGCTTACTTATCCACTATTAGACTAGTAAGAATCATGAGGCTGCATTTATACCTGACTGCTTAAATTTGATAAGATTTATTTTGATTGCTGTTAACTTTATAGTTAAAATTGCCTCTTAGTCATATAGCGCTACTGGACTTATGCATGAGTGTTTGACATGTTAAGGCTTGCATATTGGTTTTAACTGTTAAAGTTTTGTTAAGTTTTGCTTTAATTATTCATACTATTTGAATGCCTAATTTAATTGCTCTATTAATGAATTTGTCTTCCAATTAACCCATTAAACTCTCTACTTTAAGCTGTATTAGGTTTTTGAACTCCTCTTCCAGCTGGTGTATCCTATTTATTAATCTATCTGTTATAATTATTATTTTATTCGCAATTTTATGATAGATGCTATTAAGGAATATTCTGCTTTTAAAATAAACTCGATTGCCTTCTCTTAAAAGTGTGTATAACTTAACCCTCAACCTATGGTCCTATAACTCTACTTCCTTATATCTAAGGTTTACTCAAGAAATAGCTGCTCTATTTTGCACTTACTACTCTAGAGTTCATTACTCTGGGGACATGATAAAACACTTGATTCGATTTAGATTGGTAGTCTTGATTGGTATGATATGATGTGGAAATATCATTTATTTAATCGTCTTCTACAAATGAATCTATTATGTTAAAATCTTAATCTTAACTTGAAGGCTAAGTTGAAACTAATGTATAAATAAAATCAAGATACTTTTGTTTGCAGACAATTTGAATACTCTAATTCTTTCTTTAGAGCTAGTTCTTGTTTTAAATTTAGATTTTTTTCTGTAAATTTAGAAGTAGTCAATGTCATTTCTTCAGTGTAACTCCAAATATTATTTGTAAATACTTATTTGCCTTTGAGATTTCTTTTCAAATCTTAATATTTTCCATTCTCACTATTTTTACTTGATTAATCACCTGATGGTTTTTATCTTACTGTAATTTACCTTTCACCAATTTCTTTAACTTATTAATATCTATTCTGCATTTTTAAAAGCTTTTCGTTTGCTATCTCCAACAAATTCTTGGAATTACCTTAAATTCTACCATTTTAGGCATTTTAAGAGATGAAGTTGTTTTTTATGCTTGGATCAGTTTTTTTCTTAAGTTTATCTATTAAAACACTCTGAATTTTTTCCAATCTGGGGTCATCCTCAGTGAAGTTTTTAATTTAAGCTCTTCTTTTAGGGACTTAAACTAAAACTTTAGTGAAGTCTCGCTTCTCTTAATCTTTTAATTTTATGTCATTTCGTTTTAGTGTTCTATTCACAATAAGTTGTAAAGTTTCTAAATAGCCACAAATTGTAATCATTTTTTAGAAACCAAATTATTACTAGCTTGGCTGTGAAATATTTTATATTGATAACTGTCTTTACTATTAGTTGGAGTTATTTTAATTCTGACTACTCTTGTTTAAATTGGCTTAGCTTTATTAATTTGATTTGAATGAGTTTTAAGTCATAAAATTATTAGAATTTGCATAGTTTTTATTTTATGAGTGTGGTCTGTAGTTATTTTACGGCTTTGAAGTTCTTGCCCTTATGAATCTATTAGAATTTGAAGCTGCTTAATCAGATATAAGTTACTCTTGTGGCAAGTGAGATGCATAGTTTGTAAGATTTGATTAGGTATCTTGATTCATTGTGCAATTTCTTTCCAGAACTATACGATTGACCTCTTCATTTATAGTGTCATCTGACAGGAATGAATTTTAATTTGTCTTGGAATAGTTACTCTTTCTCATTTAGCTATTTCTGCAATGCTAATTATGGTGCTTCAATTACTACCTTGCAACATTCATGATAAATAATTAGGAAAATAGATGATTACAAGAATTCGATCAATAATAAATGAAAAACAATAAGCCAATATACAAAGTGTAAATCTAAAAACGTTTCATTGTCTTTCCATGTTCCTATTAAGATATCACCATTTGCATATTTTAATACTCCTTCACCATTTTTCTTAGCTGCTCTGCGAAGTGTTTGTCTGTTCCCACCACCCCTCTTACCAGGTGCAACCCCTGTAAAATAAAAAAATTGGATATGTTTTTTGTAACTTACATTAATGTTGAATGACACGGCATCTTCTGCTCAGACATTTTTCCATTTTTGATTATTTCTAATTAATTTCTTTTTTATTTATCAAATTCTTATTATAAATTGTAATTACTCTGCTAAATCTATTTATCTGTATATTCAACTTAATTGTTTTGATTTGAAATGGGAGTGTAATTGATCATAATATCATGACTTTTTGTTTACTCGCTGAGCAAGTTTAAATCACTATTGATTTTATTCCTGATTTAGTGATTTCCCTTCACTATAGCTCCAGCAACGCTCTTAATATTATTCGAGAGCTTCTAGTGATATGTGACTCCACTTAATGGTCTTCTCTGTCTGATCAATATAGCAGCATTTTACTATGAAATATTTCCATTTTACTAGTTCTAACTTTAATTGCAAGTTTACCCGATGAGATCTATATCAGGATGCTCTTATTTTGCTATATTCGTGGGTGTTTAGGATTAAAGATGAATTAGAGTATTAGAATTTGAAGTGAAATCTAAAGGTAGACTAGAATCAGTTAAGTTATTGTTAGCATTTAATTTCATTTTTACTCAAATGTCTTTTTTAGTTTTATTTATTAATTTTTTGCTACTAATTAAAAATAGATTAATTATTTAATGTCTAGAATGATTAAATGTAGTTTGAAATAAGCTAAAATCTTTAATTAACTGAAGTATGGATATTTATGATCAAATTAATTAAATAAAATAAAAATGTTAAAGAATCAGCAGTTTGCTAATATTAGCATTAATTAATTGTAGGTTTAGTTTATTTCCATATTTTTAACTTTCTATATGCAAATTACCAACAAATTGTTAATACATTGTTTATAGAAAGCTGAAGAAATCTTCTGAGGATTTATTCTCAAAAAGAGGATGGTAAATATAGAATATAAGCTATGACAAGTCATAAATAAAAAGCAATTATTTCTCATATTAGAATCAGCCTAGTGATAAAATATAGTAAAATGTTAACAATTCAAATAAATTATGGAATTAAGAGAATAATGCTTTTGTGTAAGATGCAAAATTATAGAATATTGCCTTTAAAACTGTTTATGGATAAGGATTTTAATAGAACTAACAACATAACTAAAGCAATTAAAATGCGTTTTCAGTTGTTTTTTATATCAATTTTGAATATACCTGAGTTAATTGAATTGTATACTTTTTATACGAAACTCAATAAATAAATTTTGGATTTGTTCATCCATAATCAGCGTTTCCAAATCAAAGAAATCAACTAAGCAGAAACAATCCAAATTAAGCAAATTTAGCTAAGCCTTAAAAATTTATGACAAATTATTTACGTTTAAAAACTGAAAAATCGCAGAGATCAGCTGAAAATTCCCAAAGATTGAGATAAGTTAAACATTTCTAAAACTAAACGACTTAACTGTAGGATTAATAGTTCTTGAATAGCACATTTGATTATCCAAGCACTGTGGTCAACTAAAATGGAATAGTTTCAAGTTCTCTTCTAGAAAATAAAAGCAATAATTTCAGAGGTACTTAAGTAGTAGGAATGGCAGGGTCCTATATTAATCCCATGAATGTGAATGAAAATCATTTAGTGATTGGCGGGGAGTTATAACGACAAAATTATCAAAAAGCTAAGAGCTAAGATGCTAAATCTAGATATGCAAATAGTAAAATGTCAAAAAATGAGCTGATTAGGAAAAGTTAACCAAGTTATAATTATAAAGGGCTTTCAAATAACTCTCAAACGGAAAAAATTGACTTGAAGTTTAAGAAAGCTCAAATAGGCTATAAGTTTTATACAACACTCAAGGGTCAGGTTTCATAAAATTAAGACTTAGAACATATTGTTGACACAAACTAATCTCTATACAAAGACACTTTGAATGATGAGTAATTAGGAAGCTCAAGGGATAAATTGTAAAAGATGGAAAATTCTAATAAACTTGGAGGAAATAATCTAAAGTATCACATGATTAGGAAAATACTTGAATCCAAAGATGCAGAAGAAATCAAAGAACTGTTAAATAAGCAAAACAAAAACGAGCCTTTATCAGAAAGCTAAAATCCTTAAGTAAAAATTGATAATATTGGAGACTTTAATTCTTAGGGTAAAGAATAAGTGTTATAAGAGTATTTGAAAGTTTAGCCAAATAGCAAGCACTAAACTTCACTTCTCTTGAAAGACCTATCAATAGATTCACACTAAAATTTAAGCATTTCAAAAGAAGGCTCTCTGTGTTCTTTCGAGGGCAGTGCTAAGAAAATCAAAAGAAACGACCAAGGTATTCTAATCAAAATATCACAAGGAAAGTATAATATAGAAAGTACTCAGATTACCCAGAGTAGAAGTGTTAGTAGAAACACAAAGATGAATGTTACCACATCAAATTTCCCCTTCCATTCAACAAACTCACAGTACAAAAGTAACAACAATTATGGAACTACGGATGATAATTTTTCTTTGCAGCCACACACTAAGAAGATAGAATTGGCTTAATTTAATTAATAAGATAGCAAAATAATGAATCAGTATTTTGATAAAAGAGGAAAATCAAGAGAAAGCTATGTGATGTCACCTTCCAACAAGCATAAAGCTTGTCATAGATTTATGACTAAATCAAATAAGTATCAAGAGAATTTGATAAAATATAATAGGTCAAGAGAGAGGCAGGATATTTGCTTCTAAGGCAACTAACAAAATTTATAGCAGAGATATCGATGGGATAACTTAAATATGAGTAAATTTCAAAGTGACAGTTTTAATTAAAGCATAGAGAAGTAAAAAGCAAGTGTAGCTCTCTAGAAAAATGAGAGCACAAGTTAAAAAGAGATGCTAAATTACGAGCTTCTAGGAAAGTCTTAATAATTATTGAGTCAAATGTCCCAGAAAAAACAAGAATAAGAAAGTACAACAATAAGTAAACTTGAAAAATATCAATTGAACATTCATTAACAATCCATTGACTAAACTCTCTTAAAGCCTGCTATTAAATTGGGCAAAGCTATAAAAGTACCATCAATTGAATATCACTAAGATGAAATTCAACGTTTTAGCAATACCTAAGTCATTTAGAGAGGAGTAGAGAGTTCTCCCACAAAAAATGAGTATAAAAAGCGAGTTTTAAATAAATCACCAGTTGTAAACAGAGATGGCAAGGATAGCAAATTGAAATCGATGTAATAAAGGTAATTAATTACAGGGTCAATTGTATCAAGTTAGCTGAAGTTGTACAATAGTGAGATAAATAATCAGTAGGCAAGCTTCATCTCACAAGGAACCTAAATAAAGAGTGATTTATAGCTTTGTCATTTTTATTTATAACTCTAAGTTAATTATAATGAGCGTTGTGGCAGATAGAGAAGATTAGGATACACAAAATAAAACGCTCAATCTGACTATGATTTTGCCAAATTTAAACAAAAAACATCAAGTAAGTATGTAGCAGCAAGTAATCTCACACTCAAAA
Organism: Oxytricha trifallax; assembly: GCA_000711775.1. Taxonomy (NCBI): domain Eukaryota; phylum Ciliophora; class Spirotrichea; order Sporadotrichida; family Oxytrichidae; genus Oxytricha; species Oxytricha trifallax. Next base: position 46,995 of record ARYC01000304.1, on the reverse strand, counting down.
GACTTCAGCAATAATGATCTTGAGAAGCAATTCACTAAATCAGAGATTATAAATAAAGCCACAGAAGCCAAATTGTAAAATGATATACGCTAATATGCGATTATTAACAGTTTTGAGAGGCTTAATTAGCAGATGAAAAATCAACGAAAATATCATTTAAGTCAGGCACTTAATCGTACCTAGGATTATGAGTAATATAATAACGATCCTGATTTACTATATGCTGATAGAAGTGATAATAAATTCTTTTAAGCTTTGAATTATCAATTTTAGAGAAATAAAGCTAAACTATAAAGGTAGTAAACTCTGAAATTTAGTATCAGAGACTTTTTTGTGGATAAGATTAATATAAAATAATGAAAGAATAAATGAAATTAATTATTATTTTTCCATTTTATAGAATTATTAACATTTATTAATATTACATTTTATAATTCCAGAATTATAATTTTTTTTAATTTATTATAGAAATAAAAAAAATATTAATTTTTATATTTTGACCAAATTAATAAAAACAATTATTTCATTTTTTATTTGATTGGGTTTAAGACAATTAACTTATGGAATAAACAAAATAAGAGATGACTGAAGCAAACAAATCTAAGCATGAAAAGCTTTAAAAACATATCTATAAAACTGGATGCCCTTTTACAGTTGCAAAGAATGCTTTCAACATGCACAGCTAGATTTAAGTCCAGAAGTTATTCGGGGATTTGAGCAAGCACGATAAGAATAAAGTACCACTTTTGAAGTAAAATTGTCTCTTAGAATTCATTAAGGATGCCTATCATAATGAATTAGGTAACTAAGCAAAGCTTAGGCAATATAAATACTTCTGTTAATGCACAAACAACGGACAGGCATATAGTCTGGTGATTTACGGGATAGACACACCCATAACAAATTGCTGCAAATAACTGGTTTGCTTTTAATTTTGCAAAGACGTCGGTAGCTTGAAAATACTTTGTTTAGATCCACTTTGCCAATTCAATCCCCTGGAGTAGAAACTACTTCATCATTAATTTTTGGATGTTATTTTCAACACACCGAATGATAACCCACTTAATCAGTTTAATACACTGATTAAAGATGATGAGGAAGATCTGGAAGAGTTACTTATACCTTAATCCTCAGCAATTTTTGATAGTAGTTTTATCAACAATCACAATGATGAGGAGAGATCATTTAAATTTAAAATATTAATTATTCATCTTTTTATAATGATTCATATTTTCTTAAAACCTCTCAAAGTGTGTGTTTTATTTTAACTCTGTATAATCATAGTAAATTACAAGGACATAGGTGTATGAAATGAAGCCAATTCACGATGACGATTCAAAGCAAACTCTAGAACGACTATAAAAACACAACGAACTATCCAACAGCCTTGACAATATCTTAACTCAAGCAAAGTAGGATTAAATAATAAATTAGGGTGATAGTGAGAGAGTAGACACCAGTAACATGAAAATAGTGAATACTTTGCAACTCACTTTTCCTGATAATTACTCGCTTAGCGGCTAAAATGAAACATCATTCAGGATGCAGGAAATTCACTAGGTCAATAACTCTAAGGATCAGTGATAAAGGAATTATTTGACAGAGGCATGGTTGTAATATGTTGATTTATGAATAGAGATTACTATAAATTTTATAAGCAATAATTATAATTTTGCTGGAGTAAGAATGATTTATGCAAAATGAAATAAAAAGTTATAATTTAGTTATTTAATCAAGACCAAATGTAAATAGTTTATTAATAATCTATTTTTTTAAAAAAGTGAAAAAAATTATACTTAATTTTAAATAGGAATATTTAATGTTGAATCAATAGCTTTTTAATATAAAATACGACAAATATGTTATAGATTAAAAACTAATCTATTATATTAAATTAATTAAATTTTCTCCAATATTATTTGTATTTGACTAATTATTAATTTAATCTTGATTTATTAACATGGAATATTTCTGCTGGGCGTGTGGTTGCATAAACATGGGTTTAAGTCTCGCTTTCCAAGCCTATGGACATCACTCATAATACTTTATAATAATTATTTATATAAAATCCCACATTTATATAGGTTATTTTGAATTTATTATTGAAGAACTATTTAAATGTCCTTTGGCTTCCATATTGGCATATCTTTTAGACAAATAATTTTATCTGGTCTCCACTATGGCAAATCTTTCTTGCCTAACATTGTTCCACTCTCTTTTCCATCATTCAAGTCTAAATATACATCATAATATCCATTCTCAATTAAGACAATAAAATCAATTACTACAATTTAATGTAGAACATACATAATTTTATCATCATTAATCTGTTATCACTTGATACCTTTCATCTCTGAAATGATCATCAAACCAGACATTGTATGTCATCACTTTAATCTCAGTTTTATCTTCGTTATCTTGAATAGTCTTGTTTTATTATATTGTTTTTTCTTAAAGTATCAAAATCCACTGTTTGATAGTCTTAAATCTCCATTTTAGTCCATTTACCCTTAATATATTGGTAAGTCGGTACAGTCAATAAATAAATTTATTTATAATTTATCAATAAAATCTAATAAAATTTCAGATATTATAATGAGTGTAAAGACTTCCCTCTTCCCATTTAGCTTTGAGCACTTCATTTCCGTTAAAAGCCTTGGAATAGATACTTTTTATCAGTGATTTATATTCAGTGGGATTAGACATTGGTTTTAGAGGTAATTTCCCTTGTTTTATACCCAAATTTGGCATGTCTGTTTGAATTTATTTTGCAAATAAACCTCCCATTAAATTAAAATTAATGTTTTTTTTTTTAATTTCAGATTGCCTGGGAGATTATATAATCATTTAAATGCTTATTAATCTGACTAGAATTTAATCATTGAATATAGGATTATAAATTTATCCACTTTTTCTTATTAAATCTGATGATGTTCATTTTTTCTTTAGAAATAGGATAAAATTGAAAGATAAAAAGCAATCTAAAAATAAAATAGAAATAATTAACCATAATATAGAAATAAACTCTAAATTAAAACAAATTAGAGATCCTAAAAAATGAATACAAAAGGTAATGTTAAGTAACCTTTGATTAACTAAAAATTTTTGAAAAATTATAAAATTCCTTAAATACCAGAAATATAACTAAATTCAGATAAAGATTTCATCACTAACACCAATCATTTTTTTATGATATATTTATAAATGATATTTGATTAATTAATAATTTGTAGAATGATAATGCTGATTTACCCAATCAACAAAATCTGAGTAAAAATAGTACGATAGATCAGAGAAATCTAAATTTCTAACTACAATAATAACCAGCACTATCAAACCCCATTTAACCTTCAACTTTGACTCCAATTACTATGAATAATTAACACAATTAAAGTTAGGCTAAGAGTAATGTAAACGGATAAGGGGCTATTGATGGCTTCTAAACTCACTCATTTTAGTTTATTCCTAATAGTATTATTGAAATAACATAGTTACCTATTTAAATGGATACTTTCTCATTTAATAAATACAAAAAATTTGTAGAATAGCAACACTAACTATAAAATAATTAACAATCTTCCAAATGCTTAATTGGAAATCTCAAAATACTCGAATTCCCAATTAAATGACGTTTCTCTCTCAAATCCCCTTAACTTCAATAGTCACTTTGCAAATAACCAAATACACTCACACCAAAATTCTAATCAGTAAAATAACACATTCTTCTCAACCATGAGTAAATCTTACATTCCCAGCAGCATAATTCAGGTCAGTGAGGATAAGAACGAGAAGCTTTTTATTTTGGAGAAATTGATTGGCAACTCTCGAGAAGCCAAGGAACTCAGAAATGGCTATTTAAAGATGATTTTGTAGCCAGAGAACATTGATAAACGAAGATTGAAGGATAAGCCATATATGGCTAAGTTGTGTAATCCTGACTAGCAAGTTCAGCTATAGGCTAAGTGGCATCCATCACTAACTGATAAGTTAACTATGATTGAGTAAGTTGTGGATAGATAGAAGTATAACAGAAGCATGGTCGAGAACCAGACTAAAACCCTCAATGAAGATGTCACTGTGAATATGATGCCTAGTCTTATGGATTAAGGGGTGAGCTTTGGTGGTGGGGTGGGTGAAGATAATGAGTATATCTAAGATGGTTTAATGACAGTGGGATAGGGTGATATTGGGAATGCCTAGTAAGATAGTAATTATCAACTTCCATTGATAGAAATGAGCTTAAAGCAGTCTACAATTAACATTGATAATGCCTAGAGAAATGTAGATAGTAATTATTAGTCTTAACAAATTTGGTAACCTAGTTCAGTTAGACAATTCGAAAAAGACATTAAATAAAATTAAACTCTTAATTCTTTTTACTAAAATTCAGTCTTATTTAAAATAATATTTCGTTTTATGAATAGTCCAATGCAAACTTCACGTCAGGTTAATGGAACTAAAAATCTTCAGACTACCAAGATAATTTTAATTAAATAACAACTAAAATCATTCGTAATGATATTTAGTCTTTGAGTCTAAAAAATAGTTCTTCTAATATGACTAATTTCAAGGCCTCTAATCTATCTAAATTCATGAATCATGAAGTAAGTTATTTTTGATAATTAATAACATTTTTTATAGAACCCGAAATACAAGGAAATTGTAAGCAAAATAGACACTGAAGATATCAAAGATAGAAGGAAAGTAAAAAAGAAGTCAAGATTTTGTCTAGAAGAATCTTACATAAAACGTTTAAGGAATAAAAGTCAAGTCACAACAAATTCTTCAAGTCAGCCTTTTAGCTTTAAAATTTTATGTATGCTACAATAAATTTATAAGTCTTTTTTATTATAGAAAAACACAGATAGACAATGAACTAATTTGTAGATTAAGATTTGCAATTAGAATCAAATGCTAAGATGGAAACTAGATATGCCTCACAAAAAGACGGAATTTCACCAATTAATAAATAAAGTCAAAACTCTATTAAATTACAAGCTGAGAGTACAGATTTCTAAAATATGCCTCTGTCTATCGCAAATGATCTGCGCTACACTTTTATAAATTAAAATGGTGATAATTTAGCTTAATCAAACACCGTTTAAAAAAAGAAGTATCATACTAACACAAAAAATAGCAATAATGTCTTGGAGACTGGTGCTTAAATGCGAGATTATTTCAATAGAACTACAATTTAGATTCCTAATATAAAGAAATAAAACTAATTGTAAGCGAATCTTCTAAATAGCATCAACAAGAAAGATTCTCTAATCTCAATATAATTCAGTGGAGGTGATTAGTCTCAACGAAACTTAATGCCAAATACTTTTGATAATTAAAAGGAGTATGAAGATATATTCACTTCTCCAAAAGTTAGACAATATCAATAAAAACAAATGTCTCATACAGATCCAAAATACTACAGTATCCTTCCTTAGATTATTTCAATGAAAAATACTTCAAACAACCATAATACTGGGAGATATAGCTCCATCGATAGCAGCCACTCTTATGCTCTTTATGGACTTGACCAAAACAAAACTTCAATGTATTTTAATTAACAATAATAATAAAACAATTATGATACAAGAAAGCAAATTTAAAGTACGAATTTATTTGGATAAACTTTAACATAAAATACGAGTCTTGATAGGAGAGAAAATTTTCAAACCACAGGGGGTTAAATTAGAAAACCTTATTATTCTAAGATTCAAGGGACTAGCGTTGGCAAACATTTGCCTAAAAATATTTTCAATTATGCGCCATTAGAGCCAGTTTAGGTTAGGAAACTTAAAGTTAAAACTATATAATGAAGAAATTTAAATCGTTCTTTATTAGTTCTTATATCAATACCCAAAATTTATGGTGGCCATTACAAAAATTAATCAAAAAATTAAATGAAGATATAATTGACTTTTACTTTGATAATTAGCTTTTTATATCAATAGAAATTAAGATCCACAACTGTGTCACATACATTGGCAAGACCAGTGTGTTGTTTGATGTTAGGTGTAGTCCAGCCTCCAAAGCTAACAAAATCAGAGAAGGTTTCCTTGCCGTCGTAGTGAGCATACCAAAGTGGCAAGTCTTTAAATTACTGGCAAGTATTGTAATCGTGAAAAATTTGCATCCACATGTAGTGAGAAGCGTAGATTCCGACTGGTTTATCGTTTGCTTAAACAGCTTCTACAAGTTCACCAACATAAGCACAGTTTTCGTCTCCGGTGTAGTTGTCCCATGAGCATCTCTAAGTGGGATTTGTTTCAATGTCTAGCCAGATAGTTCCGTAGTCAGTGCCAGTCAAGTTTCCAATCAATTGGTCTACTTGATCTGCTGCACTCATGCCTCTGCATGGAAACAGGTAAACATCTACTTTATCCATACCAGTGCTCTTGGCAGCTTTCAAATTTACCAAACTAACCTGATCGAAAACACCAATTGATCTCCAAGCACGTGTGATTGCGAAATCATAGCCAGCTTTCTTTAAGCAGGTGAAATCTTAGACCTCTGGGTAGAGATCTATGCCTCTAATTATAGCCTGAGATTAAATAAGGAGAGTGGAGATCATCAAGGATCCTACAGTCAATGTTGTGGATTTCATTATAAATTAAATTATTATAAGTGTTTCATTGATATTTATATTTTAGCAATCTGTATCCCAAATTTAAATCGTTACAATTAAGTCCTAGAATATTTTAATATCAATTATGAATGTTAATTGGTGACTTTCAATAAAGTAAGCAAATTCAATTTATATGAGTATTGAATAAATGATGATTTAAATATTAAGAGAAAATTATTTTGGAAAATGGCAAAAAGTTTAGACCTATAACTTTACTTATTTGTGGCTGGTTACCTTGTGGAGCACATTGGTAATGCAATTATGATATATAAGCTACATAAGCAGAAGACAATTAAAAGGAATAAAATATTTAAATAAATTTAAAGTTGAAATAATTTGAATGTAATTTTATTGTATTGTTCCACACTTAGTCACTTTTGAAAATTTACAATTATTTCAATTTATGTATACAGGCTAAATACTTAACAATCCATTTCATAATTAAATAGCATTTCCCTGGAAAAAATTTGTATTTTGCTTAATGTATGGTGTATCAATAGACACTCAGATCTGCCTGATGTTTGCAGCAGTCGCCAGAGTATTTTGGATGTGGGACACTTAGCTTACCAAGCTGACCATCTCCATGATTGAAATCATCATGGCAGTAGCAATGCACGCCTACATTATCTTCCTGTGCTACCAGTTCAAAGATACTATCTACAAGGGAGTCAAGGAGAAGTTCCTAAAGAGCCCTGTTCTCATTGGCATATGTTTAGTTTTATCTCTGATCTTTCATCCTGGAACTAAAGGCGAGTTTTTCTTTACTCTGTAGATGCTAGTATCTTTCACTATATTCCTTGAGGCACTAGCTCTTCTTCCTTAACTACAGCATTTGAGATAAAATCGCGATCCTGAAGGATTAACTTCGAATTATTTGTACTGCTTGGGAGGTTCTCGTGGAGTAAGATTCTTCTTCTGGGTGGCGATGATCACAAATAACGATAGTTTCTGGTATTTGATTGTGGCTGACCTCGTGCACACTGGCTTACTAATTGGCTTTTTCGGGTAATGTCCCCCTAGGGAGCCGCTAAATTTTTTTCTCATTTTCGTAAAATGTTCTAAAAATCAATAAAACATCAAAGTAACATGTTATAACGCATTAATTAGGACTATATGACATATCCAATGACTCTATTGATACCCAGATCTTCTATCATTTCGCTTTAACATCATAAAAACAATATAATTTTGGATATGTATTGCTAAATTTTTCACTATTTATAGGTATAATAAATTTGTCATTTCTCTAATTTAATTACTGATGTAATGATTTTCTGTTATAGTAGTATAAAGAGCTTTAAATTTATATTACCAAAAAGATCATGATACCTCATTAATTATATTATTACTGATTATAACAGAAAATCATTACATCAGTAATTAAATTAGAGAAATGACAAAATTATTATACCTATAAATAGTGAAAAATTTAGCAATACATATCCAAAATTATATTGTTTTTATGATGTTAATGCGAAATATTACAAGATCTGGGTATCAATAGAGTCATTGGATATGTCCATATAGTCCTCAATTAATGCGTTATAACATGTTACTTTGATGTTTTATTGATTTTTAGAACATTTTACGAAAATGAGAAAAAAATTTAGCGGCTCCCTAGGGGGACATTATCCGCTTTTTCTATCTGTACAGGCAAACACTCAAGCAAGGCGGAGGACCCATTTTAGCATTCACTGATAAGAAAATGTATTGAGCAATCAGTGAAACCATTACAATAAATAATTTAAGCAATAAAGATGACTGAGGTTTATGAATTTATAGGGGAATGGAGAAAGTTAAGGTAGAGCAAATACGTTTAATTTTGATGATAATACACGCCAAATTAAATTAAGGAAATAACTTTCTAGATAAATTAGTGATTTAAAATCTTAGTCAGAATAGCAAGAGTTAATAATTATCATAGTTCATGAGTAATATGCAGCAATATCCAATGCACATTTAGATTGTATATTTTAAGAAGTAACTCTCTCTATTCACATTTGTTTCCAAATTTCAATTGAAATCAAATATTAAACTCGATATAGATTGTGATTTGCTTACAATTTATAAATTTAAATGAGAAACCTATCTTTCTAAGCTATTGAGAACTTAAAACGATGATCTTCGCAAACTAGAAGAAAAAACAGCAGAATACGAGTCAAAGCTCCATAAGCGTGAGGAAGAATTCAGAAAAATGGACAACGACAGAATGAAGAAGTTCTTCGCAGCTAGATTCGATAACATTCCAGGTGCATTCTATGATGGCGATAGTCACAGTGGTGGAATGAGTGCTTTGCAATCCAGCAGACAGCGTGGTTTCAGAGATAATTAAGGGGCAATGCGTGGCTCACAACAGAGTCTAGAGAATACAGGCAAGAAACCACATGGCATCGAGAGAGCATACACTGAGCATGAAATGTATCAGGAGCCAGAATACATTAGAAGGCAGCAGTCTATGTAAAACATGCAGAATGATCCTAAATTCATCGAGGGCAAGATCAAGCGAGTTGAATAAGAACTTAGTAATGCTCTGGAGCAACTTAGAGCTAAGGATTAGTCAAAATTTAGTAATTAGTTTAAACTAAATAAATATTGATCAAATTTATTATAGCATGAATTAAGATGTTTAAAATTTAATAGGCATTTTAAATTAATTAAGTTGGTATCAATATTATTTCATATTCAATAATAAGTTATATAAATTAATATTTTAAAAATATTTTAATATAATAAATACTTTCCTTTATTTTTTATAATAAAATTTAACTTGTCTAATTTGATAATAAACAAGATGAAAGATTGGCAGTTGGCTGATAAGTATCTGACTGAGGATGAAGTGCTTAGAGATGCCATTGAGAAGTCAAGAGGCAAGAGCAAAGAAGTGCATGAGCTAGAAGCGAAGGAGATGGCTGAAGCAGCTGCTCAAATGGTCAAGTCACTTCAAGCTATGTTTATTATATTATAACTTATTACTATGTTGGAGCAGAAGAGCGATCAGTTGAAGTCTAAGGATGAAATCATTCATAAAATAAGGGAGCAGATGTCGCATCAACGTGAATTGGACTCCAAGGAAATTAATAGACTCTAGAATGAACTGTCATTGGCTGCTGGTACTACTCTTAATAAGCTGCAAAAGATTGTCATCTATCAATTATACTATATATTTCATTATCTAATTATTATATCTTATATTTATAAAAATCTAGCAAGAGAATGCAGGATATCAATCATATGGTGGTGGGAACAGATATGATAAGCTCACCCGTGAAGAGCTCTCCAGAAACCTAGATGAAAAGGACGACATCATAAACCAGCTCTAAGCCGAGATAGTTGGCTAGGAGAAGCAGCTAAGATTCATGAAAGAACAAATGCAGACATTAAGAGATCAAAACGGAGATTTGGAACATGAGTTGAGATAGGAGAGACAGCAAATTGAACTCAAAGCCAAATCCAGAGATCTGGATAAACTCAAAAGAGATCTCTAAGAAAGAGACAAGATCCTCGCTAATTTGAGAAAGACCATCGACGACCTCAATGAGAAAATGGTCGAGTACGAAGTCAAGAACTCCAATGTGACTGAAGACCAGAAAATGCTCAAAATCTAAGAAGGTCTGCATAAAAAGGAGCACGGTGCTGAGTTGAACAAGCTCAAGGCTAAGATATAAATGATTGAAGGTAGCAGAAATGAAAAAGACAAGGAAAATAAAGCTCTATAAGTTAAGTAACTTGAACTGTAGGAAACTTGCAATAAACTTAAGAAAGATAATGAAGAACTGTTAATTTCAAACAAAAACGCCAGAGAAAGCCAGGACAACGAAGTCAGAAAGAGAGAAAAGCTTTAAATTTAGTTGAATAACGTTGCAAATGCAACTAGAATTGGCAATGGCTCTGGAGGAACTGGTGGTAAAACATATGATCAGCTAGTCCAATAGATCAAGGAACTTCACATAAAAATAGTTAAAATAATTGGATTATGCTATATAAATAATATAAATTCTAAATGAGCAACGAGGAAATCGAGCACTTATTCAAATATGTGACGAAGAGCGTGAGAACGATTGGAGTAAATATAAGTGCTAATAAACTCACAGAGAAGGTTTTCACTGCTGTTGATGCCTACATTTTCATCATTATTAATTAAAAAACCAAAATAAACCTAAATTAATAGTTAATAAATTTACTCTACTTAATATAAATATCAAAATATTTGAAAGTTATATATGACACAACAAGGACAGCCAGATTAGACAAGAAAACTTGATAAAATATATTTATGAGTGATTCAATGATGAAGGAGTTGATTTGCTCTTCAATATTGTTGTATTATGTCATTCATAAATCATAAGAAATGTTCTATTGTTTAGGTGAAAATTGATAAATTTAAAGCTGTAATATTATTTCAACCAATGATAAAGATTCAAGTTACTCTTATATTTTCAAAAGTCTTAACAAGAGCATTTATTAATCTGTGCTTTTAATACTTCTAGTTAAAATCACTATTTTGTTCTGTATCACCAATCATCAATTCTAGTATGATTACAATCGCAGTTAGGGCCTGCTTCAAGCCTGTTTCTCTTGCAGCCACACCACACAAATCCACTCTACACTTTCTGAATATCAACTTTCAATGGCTTGTAAGTTTGATTAGTTTCAGGGTCTTTGTAGTCTTGAAGTGCTCTGTGAGCCCCATCACAAAATGGCTGAGTTTTTGAATGACCACAAGTGCAGTACAAGTATGATTTTATATATAAATATGTACGAGTTTGTGCTTATAATATCTTACTTTAAATAAGTATGGCAAAGAATTATAGTTGATAAATATTTTAAATGATTTCCCTTATTCCAATTTAACTCTAAAAGGACAGGCTCTACCTATCTTAGGTCTGTGAATTTATACTAAACCCCTTATTTATTCCACATTTTCAATAAAATCTCCATCTTCTAGCATTTATTCTTGAGTGAGTGATTCGTATTCTAAATTTTCAAGTTTTTTTAGTTCAGGAAGGTCTATTTTTAAATTATTAAACCCATCAATAAGTTAATCCTAGTCTTTTATTTAGTCAGAATAAAGATCTTATTACTTGTTTGAAGATTCCATGTTTTTAACGAATTTTTAATTATATTTTTGATTTAATAATTATATTAATTTTATGAGATAAATCTAAAAACTGATTGAAATTTGGATTCTTAACTCAAATAATAACACTTATGATTTACACATGGACAACAAGCCCCAAAACCCTATTTAGGTATGAATAGGTAACACTTCGTCCAGTAGAATTTACAATTAACTAGACTAAATTACTTTAGCAAAGATTACGAGTAATACAAGAAATACAATAAATTAGCCTTATAATTTGATTTATTTATGGTTGTATTAATTTATAGTTTAAAATGATTTTGATATTATAATACATTACAAATAATACTATAAAGATACTATCAGAGAGTTTTTAAATAAAATTCTTAAAAATAATAATATTAAACTTAATTTTTATTTTATTTTTATCACATCTGTTCCTGTGTCATTTAATGTGAAAGTATATAACTTTCTAGAATCTGAAATTTCTTATAAATTTCTGCTTCTATGTCCTTCAAACCCTGCACACCCAAGACAACCTGTTAAAGTACATGAGTCTGGTCATTTGGAATATTTGCCAGGATTTATTGCAAAAGCCCATTAGAATTGAGTTCCTCAATTGTTTATTTCAGTACAATGAGTTCATCATAATTGCTTAAATTTATGTGCTCAAGTTTTCTAGCTTATTAATAGAAATTTTGCTCGTCTTCAGCCAATTCATCTTCGAGGTCCTAAATGAAAGAACCATCCTATTCCAATTCTATGGAATTTTATTCCTCTTCTTCTTCTAAAATTTTCTTTCCGAATTCAGTAGTTAAGAAGTTTTGAGAAGCTAGGAATTCTTTATATAATTGAAGTTTTTGTGGGGAGACAGATGTCTTATGATTTTTCTTGCTCTTTTTTACTTTTTAATTGTTTTTAGATTCCAAATTTGCAGTGTCTTAAACATTTTGAATAAGTTAATCCTCAAAAGCACTGACTTCTCGATCGTTTTCGTCATCATTCATAAAGTCTTAATGAACAGACTCCTCTTCATCGTCAGAGTCCAAATTGAAGTTTCCCTAGCTAAAATCTAAGATTTTCTTATCAACTTTTTTATTTTACTTGTTCATAGTAGTGCTTCTATCAGAGTAAATTTTCTAGCTTACTTTAATAGTCAAACTTAAGATGTCAAATACATTCATTTAGCTGATTGGGTTCTTGAGCATGCAAATTAAGCCAAATAAAATCATTCTTGTGTCGTAAATGTGTTAGATTTTGTCAAGATTTTAACCAATACTGAGTATGAAGTTGCTGAGTTAGCCAATGTGCAAAAGACATTAAAGAGTAAGGGGTGTGTCATACCATAGACACATGCATACTACAAGTAGTAAAGCATTTTTGAATTCTTAATTTATCTAGTCTGATTTCAAATAGTGGATAGAGAGCATGATAATATCTGGAATGAAATCGTTAATCTAGCCCTTTAGCTGTTCAATAAGTAATATCAGTGTTTTTGTAACTCTCACTTCGTCTAAATTTCTCAGTTAAAGTTTTGTCTCTAGTTACATTACTATTTGTATGTACTCAATTGTAATATCGAAATAAGTTTACTCTGGATTTACTCTTTTTTTTAGTAGAGTTTATGGGTCAATCTTGATATACCCTTAAATTATAGAGTTAAAGATATCTTTCTCATCATATGCTATTCCAACGTTGCTGTATTGATTTCTATCTTCTTCGCTGTCTGAATTTTCCTCATTAATTACTTTAACTTGTAATGGCTACAGTTTGCACTTACCAATAATAAGATTTATAATTATTGGGTAATTTGACCAAAGTAAATCACTGATCTTATCCTAGCTTTAGTTTACTAAAAGGAGTAAGATTTTACACATTTCTAAACTAATATCTTGGCTAGTATTTTCATAGTTCTGAAAGATTTTTTAAATAGTTGAGGATAAAACTCTCTCAATCCTCTTTAAAAGCTCCTAATTTTCACTAATTGATCCTAAAATTGTGTTAATTGAACTTAAGCATTAAATTGCTACATTTTCTTTTCTGCGAAAGTTTACATCGTTTAAACAAAGAATTTAATCCTCAGGCTTGTAACAGTTTTAAAAGCAATTTATTAACTCAAAAATTATATCCCATGCTTCTGCTGTAATATCGTTTTGATAGACATCAAGAAATAGTTTGAGAGCTTTTATTATTTCCTCTTCTTCTAATTCAGTTAAGAGTTTTAAGTACTCTTTTAAAACCAGGGATAGTTTTATTTTTGTCAAGTTGAAGATAATTTTGTGATTTAGCAATAGAGGCAAGTTAGCAGCAGCATAGTACCTTACTAAGTTATTTTGGTCCTAAATACTTTAAATATATCCCTCAAATATTATGACTTGCATTTCTTCAGTTTTGTAGCTGAACCTATAAAAGTTTCCTATTAATCTGATTGCACTGATTTTCATTAGAACATGTGGACTTTGTAGTTCTGGAAGTACGTGTTACCCAATAAATTGATCTATGTGGTCTTGAGTTATGATATCTCTATTTTTTATGTCAGTGAAGTGCCTAGATAATTTCTAAATTAGATATAGAATTGACTCTTTTAGCTTCCAATCTTAACTCTATAAAGCTTGGTATTGATTCAAATTTTCAATGCAAAACTCAAAAAATTTCTTGAAGTAAAAATCTCCTTGCATTGGTACTGGTTAAGCTTTCTACTTTTATCCATTCTCTTTTGGCTGCTTAATTTTAAAAGAACAAATGTATTCTAGTAAAGATGTCATAGTCAATTTCTAGTCAATTATCTCTTCATTGTCTTTAAGTTCTTGCTTTCTAATATATTCAGATTGATCCTCCTATAATTCCAGTAGGTCTTTTTCAGTTATTTTACAGCTCTAAATCACGACTTAAGTTAAAAATTGCTCTATTGGAAGTCTTAAACTCTCAATAAGTTCTTTATTGGAAATAGCTAATTAGAACAACCTACATGCATTTACAAGACTCTCTGTTGCCACGAAATTGTGAGGTTTTGAGAAAATTAATTTTAAATGAGATTCTAGAATTCCATTAAGGAATCTCTATTTTAGTGTGATACTCATAGATTCTTAGTCTCTATTAAGGAAATGTGAAGATTGATACTTATAAAATATGAGATAAGTAATTCTAGCACATTTAGATTTCTACTTCCATTCAATATGATTTTCTTTGTCAATAATCTCATCTGTTAAATCTGTAGATTTTAGTAGTTCTGGGTCTATTTACTTATCTAAAATTTATTTGAACAGGCTCATCCATGGATCCAAAAATTGTACATTTTTAAAATACTCACATAGTTCTGGAATGTTGAATCTTTCAAAGATTTTGAGAATTAGGTAGACAATCTCTTAAGATTTCTAATTGTTTAAATTCATTTTCCTGTCTACAATCTGACCAACATAATTAAAAGTTTGTGAAACTATCGTATTGTTGTGACCTAATTTAGTTTTCCATTCTAAATTTGGGCATTTTGAGAGACCTTTACCTAAGCTATAAAGTAGTTAAAGACCAAGAACTTAAGTTTTATCCTCTTCATTCTATAGAAATTCAAGAATTTTCTCAACTATACCAGGCCATTTCCTTGGATATTCATGCTTCAAAATGGTTTCAAGAGCAGTGAGATATTGCTTAGTGATTAAATGGTTTTCTTATTCATAAATGCATTTTATCAAGTAGTCCTTCACAATTGACTTATCAACTTCCTCTATAGATGGAGCCTCATATCCATCTTTGGTAACTTTCCTTCCATAACTACTTGGATTCCAAGCACTTTTCACATAATGTTGAAATTGAATAGCTGCTGATAACTAAATGAACTCACTCTAGCTTTTATCCTGTGATATTTACAACATTGCACTGGCGTATCCACAAATCTACTAACATTCCCTTATTTGTTTGATACTTTGTTCTTAGAGTGATTTGATTGGCTTTCTTGAGCTTTCCAATAGTTGAGATAAATGCGAAGTGAAGGATGGATCTATATAGGCGATTTGCTGGTTTTGTTCTAATTTTAGGCAAGTTTAGACTCTGAATTTTACTATTTCTAGGAGTTGGAGTTGAACCTGATTTGTTATTTAAAACATGGTAATTTAATTTAGATTATTAAAATTGATTTTAAGTGATTGATTTATATACTTTATAATGTAAAGAGTGATTTATAGCATCTTTTCAATCAATAAAATAAATATTTAAATCGGAGAAATTATAATATAAAATATAGACTTACATATAATCATTATATTGTATGTTAAAATGGAATTTAAACTATATTGAGAAGCAATTAAGTAAAAATAAAGTAATATATCCATGTGTTTCATTAATAAAAATCAGTTTTTCATTAGTATTTTGATAAAATTAATCTTTATTATCAGAATACATATTTATTGTTGTTAGAGGTTGTGATCGTATAATTCCGGTATTGAAATAAATCTTAATTTATATATTAACTAATGAGTTTGAGTTAAAGTAGAAAATCCCTGTAGTTTTATACTTAAAGATAAATGCAAAAAATAAAATATTGTATAAGTAAAATAAATCTCCAATTATACTCAAAGAATGTATAATATATTGTTAAGTTTAATTTATTAAGGCGAAAAATATTTGTTTTTCATGAATCGCTTTAATATTTAAAATAAATACAAGAGACATGTGAAATTTCCTGAAGAACTCAAGTTACATGGAAACTTATTTTCAAATATTACATTCAGCAATAATCTAATTTTTTGTTTTATACTATCATTGAAACGTATATTTATACAATAGATCATAAAATGGATGCTTACGATTGGGTTTGAAATACTACAAATACCAAAAAGATATTCGAGTTCTGAGATTATTGTTTTTAAAAAATCTCATTTTTGAGGTTCTTAAGTTTAGACAACCCATTTCTTTACATTTTACAAAAAAATATGTATATTAAACAATATAAATAGAAAAATGTGTTGGCATGATTAAAATTGTAAAATATAGCTTATTTAGAACGAAGGAATTTAAATAATGAAAGGAAATTCTTAATTCTAAAATAAAGGAGTAATTGAATTAATTAATTTTATTTAAAAATAGCAATAATAAGTTTCAAAAAGTTCTCTTTTTTATTGAAGTTAGCTTAATTCCATGTCATATCTTGAATTTTCATTCATACTTTTGAAACTACTATAATTTTTATATACATAAACTAATTTGTTTTACATCTATTTTATAAAAAATAATCTTTATGAATCTTGATGTGAAATTGTTCCTTGAAAAAGTTTCGAAAGCTTTGAATTATAATCCTTTGATCTTTTCTTATATTTCTTCCAAAAATAATATAGAACTTTTAATATATAATACTTACTTATAATCAATTCTCTTTTTAACTTACAATCTATCACGCTATTTTTATAAAAATAATGACGTCTCCATATTTGAAATTTTTAACACAAATACTTTATAAATACGATTATTTAGATCAACTAAATTGTTTTTTATTATAATTAAAAATCATATATAAATTTACTTGGTGTATTAACAATTTCAACTCTTATATTATTAGAAGATTATCAAAACAAATACTTCAAATAATTTACTTTACTTAAAAATAAAATTGAATTCTTAGCTATAATTCTCCAAAGATATTCAAATTTATTAAAAATTAAGAATTTAAAAGTATTGAACAAAAATATGGAATAATTTTGAAAATTGTAATCATAGCTTTAAGATTTTAAATTTAAATTCATTAGAATACTTATTAGGAGGTTAAAAAATAGATATTTAAAATATGAAATCTCTAAACATTTTCACAAATTATGAAGATATTATAAGTATAATTTTGTAGCTTTGATGGTTCCTGTTTTGTAAATCCTTAAATTTATTAAATTTATAAATTAAGTCAAAAAAAGTAGGGAAAAAAATTTTTTTTGGCTTGTTTGATAAAGCCAAAAAGAATTTTTTATCTTAGTGGCTCAGAAAATTTACAATTGTTTATAAATAAATAAAAAAAATTATAGAGGTTTTTACTATAAAGTTTATTGAGTTTACTAAAGCTTTATCATTATATTTGATAAGATCAAAGTTTCTTTCTTATCAATTATAAAAAATTATTATTATTATTTATAACTAAATTCCTTCAAAAATAATATGGGGTTTAAAATGCTAAACCACTATAATCATTCCAGAACCTCACGAACAAACCAGCAGCCAACAAGGACGGTAAATAAGGTACATCTGGTGGCAATCAAAACAGTGAAGCATTCTAAAATTGGGAAGTTGAGAAAAAATACAAAACTAAGCTTGCTGCTTTGCAATAGTAGATTGAAGAGTCCAAAAAGGAACTTCAATTTTTGTGTAAATAAATGACTATAGTTTTACCCAATAAGTTATACTGTTCTGTAAAATATCACATTACTTCAAGGTGCTGAGAAACAAGCAAAACATTGGCAAGAAGTAGCGAACAAGTTAGAAAGAGAGAAAAATGGTTTACAGGCCAGACTTGTGGATTTGAATGCTAAACCCCCGAAAGCCGCTTAACAAGAATCTCTAGGCTTGGCTTAAGTTGAATAAATGCAGCAACTTAAAGACTAGGTCTATTACCTACAAGATGTAAAATAATTATGTAGTTTCTTCATTTAGCTTATACATGTATCAATCCTTAAAAACATACAAAGATGAGAACACAAAATTAGAGAAGAACATCTAAGTAGAGCTGAAAGCGGAGATCGGTAAATTGCAAAGAGAAAACGAGAAGTTACATGAGAAATCAAAACACTACCAAGATGAAGCCAGAAGAATGGAATACCAAGTATTGTGTAAAAATTATGATTAATGTCATCTACACTCACCAATATTAATATCATTTAAGTAAACAGACTGATCGGTAAACCCATGGATACGACTGAGAAGAGAGAGGAATCAGAATTATGGAGAGAGAAGAGAATCCTGGACTTAGAGAGAGAAATGTAGGAGGCTGAGAAGAGAGAAAATGAAGTGCAGGAGCAGCTGTTCAAATGTGAGGAGAAGGTCCTTGATCTCAAATTCCAGAAAGAAACCTTCGATCTTCAATATGCAAGACTCCAGAAGAGAATCATATTGAAACTTATAATACATGTGAGGGTATTAGAATTCATTATATTTTTGAATCACAGATCTTGAGCAGTATAAATTGGCCAGCTCTAAATATTCAGCCGTATAAATAGTTTTAATGAGTTTATATAATGATATGATTATATTGAAGCATAAGGAGGATGATGAAGTCAAGAATATCGAGGAGAATTCGAACACACTCTCGAATCTAACCGGTGCTCAGCCTGGTGGTTCTAAGAAAGCACAGGATACAGTTAAATTTATGTTAATTTTAAAATTTATAGTATAATTATAATATTAATTTTATATAATATATTTATAATAAAATTGCGATCAAAGTCTTCAAAGTCAGTAGCAGAACTGGAAATGCTCGTAGAATCTTTGAAGCGGGTAATCGAGAAACAAAAGTCAGAGAACGATGCCCTCAAGAAGCAAATCGACTAAGTTGACAAACACCAGGACAAACTCAAGAGTGAGAAGCAGTTGAGGCAAAAGATTGAAGCACTCACACAGGAAGTGCATTCATATGAGATGAGAGATGTCAACATGGATGAGAAGGACAAGACAGTCAGGAAACTTATTGAGGCTAACAGGCAGTTGAGAGACGACCTCAAGAAAGAGGCCGATAGATATGGATTGTTGGAGAACAAGTACAAAGACATATTGGTCAAGTATAACATGCTTGCCAAAGAAAACGCCAAAAACACTGAACTTATCTTCGCCATGAACACTGGTGGTATAAATAAGCATTAAACTCTATCTTTTTTATATATTAAACTATAACGTGCACAATTACGATAAGTACTTGGATAGTGACAATGATAGGGATAATAAAAAATCAATGGGCGGTAGAAGTCATGGCAATATTCCCACCAGGGACAGAAGCGCTTCAAAGAAGAAAATGGACGATTTTGCATCATATCCCTATGATAGAACATTCGAAGATGCCTTTTGATGAAAATTGATATTGAGTAACATACACTCATAAGAAAATGAAATATAATCATCAATTATGATTGATTTCATAATTTAATAACTTTAAAATCTAAAATCATATAAACGCAAACACAGATAAATTGATTTAATAAATTTAATCGCATTTTAATTCAATCAAATTTTATAAAATAAGAAAAGAATTTGAATGCATCCTTGAAATCTTCTCTTGAAAGCGTTCCACATCTTTCCTTATCAAATAATTCGAAAGCTTCAGCCAAACTCTTGATTCCTGTACGCTTTAGACTATCAACAATTAAGTAAATAATTTGCTCTTCTTTGCTTCTACTCTTAACACCATGACGAGATAGTTTACGAACGAATTCTATATTATAAGTATTAAATTAATAATAAGATGTTATAATAAATGTTAAATTCTTTGTAGTTGATATTTCCACTGCTATCATAATCAATAGAGTTCATCAGTACTTCAAGTTCTTAAGGAGTTAAATCTTGAAGTTTAAGCATCTCCAAACCTTGCATGAATTCATTTCTGTCAAGTTTTCCATTCTTATCCTTATCAAATGCCTCGAAAGCTTGTTAAGGAGATACTCTATATCTCTTCAAAGTGGCAACAATCTTGTTAAAAACTGCATTCTCCCATCTGAAGGAGTCATCGGAAACTTCAAGTCTCTTTCTTAGAATTTCATATTCATTTTCCAAGTCATCCTTGGCTTCTTATAAGATCTTAAGTCTCTCTTCTGATTCTTAGAACACTCTGGACTGCTTCTATAGATTTGAGATCTTAAGAGCCATTTAGCTATTACGGTCGATGTAATCAGCATTCTTTTGCTTCAAGATCTCATTTTCATTCTGAACAGCCTGAAATTCAGTCAAGGGCACAGCCATTCTTAACTTATTGAACAAGAACTTCAACTATTGAATAGATCTAGCTTTGAATTCCTTGAGTTTATTGATTCTTAGTTGGATGTAACGATCTTTCTCAGCCATGTCAGCTTCCTTATTGTGGTACTCTCTGCGAATGAGCTCTTCTTACTCCTCTAAGATTTGATATTTACGAGTGAGTCTAAGGAGATTGATATCTAGAATGGCATTTTGTTTGGTAAGCTCAATCAATCTATTTTAAATGGCTGTCTGGTCACCCTTCTCTAAAGTATGCAGAGCTTTGGATAAGATCTCGACTTTATGCTATTCTTGATAGTAGTTGTCTTCAGCGATAGATAATTTCTGCTGAAGCTCCTTGGTCTTACCAGTGTAATCTTTCTCCATCTTGACGAAGTCCTTGTAAAGTTGATCTTAAACTAGCAAATAGTCTCTAATCTTCTCATAGAGATGATCAATTTCATTGTTCTTAGTGCTTAACTCATCATCCTTTCTCTTAATTATTTCAATGAATTCACAGAGTTAAAGCTGTAAGAAGGCGACATCGTGCTTGGTTTGATCTTTGAGGCCAGCTCTACCGTCTTTGTCCATCACATCCAAGTAAGATCTGAATTTGAAAGAGAAACCGGAGTGGATATCACCATCTAGACCTATAGAAGGTAGAGGTGGCTTGTAGTCCCCAAAGTCTCCATAGTTATTGATAGATGTAGTTGTTCAATTTACTATACTTAAGAATAAAATGAATTATTTTTTTAAATCAAAATTAATTAGTTACATTAGTTTTTTATTTTAAAATTTATATCAAATATAGAAAAAATGAACAAATTTTTATCTAAACAAAATCTTTTTTATTTGTAATATTAATTTAATTATAATTAAAAACAAATAACCTAATTGAATCTCTTATGCATTTATAAAAAAACTATTTAATAATAATTATATAAATATGTTCCAGATGGCATTAACCCACTGAGGTTAAAGCCCTTAGAGAGCAGTTCCTTGAGCATCTTCTTAAGTTCATCATTGCCACTCATCAACTGCTACAAGAACTTGCCAGACTCACCCAGACCAAGTTCCTTCAAGAAAGCCTCAATTTACGCCTTGGCAAAGTCAAATCCCTTGGTGTTAAGGATCTCAAGTTAAGCCTTGAGAATCTAGTTTTCTTTTTTAAGTTTGTAGTAGTCTGCTGGCTCCTCAGTGTCTCCATTTAACAACTTCAAAACATACTCTTATCTTAATGAATTTACAAATGGCAAATTACACATTGAAAAGATACTTCTGTATATAAATATATATAGTTATTTTTGTCAAGTTCTTCTTGAAGGTCAGTTGTAGTATTTCTTAAATGTACGAGCTCCTTGCGAAGTCTCAAGACATCACTTGCGTCCGTCTTCATATCTATTTAAATTTAAATTATTAAGCTTAATTCTTCCTCCCTTTTAAATTCAAATTTAAATCCATAAACACTAAATAGTATTCAAATATTAAGAAGAACTTGAGGAGAAGAATAACCTTTATATCAAAGTTTTACAGGTAAGTATGATATGATTATGTTAAAATACATCTCTGTACTATATACAAAATTGACTGTTTAGTCATTGAATTTGCTCATTTCTATTTTTAATTCTAAATTCTAATAAATGCGATTTGATCTAACCATCTTGTTCTATCTAGGAAAGAGACCAATTCAAAGAAAAGCTGAACAACGTGAAAGACTCAGTACACAGAGTCGATCAAATTGTCTAATCCAAGATAAACGTAATTTTGGAGAAAGAACGCCAGGAGCTCGCTAATCTGAGGAAAGAAAACGATCTCCTTAGACAAAGAATTGAGATATTCGACTAGGAAAAGTTGGCCAACTAGCAGAGAGAAAAGACTCAGCAGGATAAAATAGTGGCTTTGACACAGGATTTACAGTTTTACGCTAGAAACGTGGACATGAGGGAGTGTATGGCTAAGATTGAGATACTCAGGCAGGAGAAGAACTCTAAGGACAAGGATATAACCAACCTCCTTCAGGAGATCAACAAGAAGTCCAATGAGCTTGAGAATGTACTGGCTGAGAATAGACAACTCAGAAAGATGGCTAATGTCCCTGAGAACTTCGGCATTGATGCTGAGTAGATTCACAACAATAATAATTATATAACTTTTATATTTTAATGATATTTAAGGACAATTTTAATGCTAATTATATAATGTAAAGAGTAAAGTATATTTAAATAATAGATTTATATAATTAAATTAAAATTTTTACATTGAATATAATTTTCTAGCTAGCTTAAAATAAGCATTATTTATTGTAATTAAGTTCCTTGACAGAGAGAAGATCGACGACTACAAGAAATTGATCAGAGTGCTGCAGGAGGACAACTACAGACTTGAGGAAGAGAGAGCAAAGCTTAAGAACATGCTTAAACAGCAGAGTATGCTCTACAAGAACGACCAGCCTAACCTCAGGTACAGAAACCTCACTCCTGAACAACTCTTCAAGGCAGATCAGTATGTTTTGAATACACTTATTGCTGTAATTGAATGATACTTTCCCATATATTTCAAGGATGCATTTAAGAGCATGAAACAGTTGAAATTAGACGAGTCAGACATAGAGAAGTTCATTGATAATTTCTGGAAGGACAAACAGGCTGGCATAGATTATCAAGAATTCTTGCGTATCTTCACTCGCTATAAAATCAGATTAGACGAGGACGACAGCAATAAGAATGTAGCCTACGATAGAGTGCCAGATGATGTACTCAGACTCAAGAAACAAATCTACATGAAGATTAATGAAGCCCTTCAAAGCAGTGGAAGAGTTTTACAGAATCTTTTTGCCAAGGTGGATGTTGATGGCTCTGGTGAAATTGACTTTGAAGAACTGAGACACATGTTTGAATTAATGAAAATCAATCTGAGTGTAACTCAAGCCAGAAACATCTATTAGTCTATTGACTTTGATATGAATGGGAAGGTATCTTTCCCCGAGTTCCTCTCAGACTATAATAAAACAGTTAAGACTGACATTAACACGCTGCTTTTCTTGGAGAAGGAGCGCTATGAAGCGGAGAAGGCTAATTAATCGCAGTCTATGGGTGTTGCTGGGACTAGAGGTCATGGAATTAGTTGAATTTTCTTTTAATTCTTAAAATTATATAATAATTTTTAAATTTATTATTCAAGATTTGAATCTTTACATGAAATTTTTGTATTATTGATATAAAGAATAATTTTAAAGGGATAAAAAGTGATTCTTAATTTATAATTTTATTTGTTTTTAAATAATTTACATCAATTTTACTAAATGTCCGCATTAGACTAGAAACTCTACAACCAGACAATAGCCGGTGGTATGGGAAGACAAAACTAAGAAATCCAGCTGCAAACAAGAATAAACATCCTAGAAACCAGAGAAAAGCAACTCCAAACCAAGATCTAAACAGCCTTCAACATCCTCAATCACGCTCAGTAATCATAAATAGAAGTCCAAAATCAATATAATTCACTGGAGAAGAAATGGAACGATCTCACTGAGAGATACTTGAAGGACAAGGAGAAGATTATGACTTTGGAAGAAGAACTCAAAATGTCCATTAGAAAAGATGAAGCCATGAAACTTAAGAAACTCACTGAAGAACTCTCAACTGAGTGTGTAGAGACTAAAGCTGCCATGATCTATTATAATTTAAGCATTTCATCATTAAAAATCCTGACCATAAAACCACAAATGACTGATTTTATGATATATAAATTGGCAATGATTACATACAAGAACATGACAGAGGTCATCGCAGATCAAGCCAGAGGCCTGAAACTAGCAATGGAGAGAAAGAAAGATGAAAACGAGAATCTAGTGAATGCATTCAGAGAAATGGCGTCATAGAGTGAGGATCAGAAGAGACTGGGCAAACTGTACTACTTGATTATGCTCTCCAGGTGGCAAGAAGCAGCAGTCAACAAGAAATACGATATGATTCTCACTGAAAATAGAGACCTCAGAAAGGATCTATAAGCAAAAAGGCATAGTAAATAATAATCAATTACTGATTATACTCAATGTTGAGCAGCTACTTCACAACAAAGAATAGTTAAATTGCATAACAAAAAATAATATTAAATGGATAACTCGTTTTGAATCTATTTTAGAAAAATAGTGAATAATTTTTCAATGTTTTTTTAGCTTTTCAAAAAATTATTTAGCAAATATTACAATAGTTTTGAAAGACATTATAATTATAACCTATATAAAATATTAATATTTAGATATTTATGAAGTTTTTAAATATCTTATATTAAAAAGAATATGAGCACCATGATGCAGAGAATGTAGTCTAGGAAAAGCAGCTAGAATTGGAGAAGCTCAAGAAGTCAATAGTGGACTCCACCAATATCTTCCTTACCCTTGAGAAAGCAGACCAATACGACAAGATAATCAAGGAGATCTCAGAGTCTAAGTCAGACTTAGAGGAAGTCTATTTCACAATTAGAACGAAATACAGATCCAATCAGCTGATTATGGATGAGGCATTGGCTAAAGCAGAGCATGCCTCTGAGCAGCTGGAGTTCCTGCAGAAGAGCAAAAATAGCGAAATTAGTGATAGAATGATTGAATTGAGTACCAAATTGCAAAATATTAGGCTCAGTGAGATGAGAGCGCTTAGAGATGCAACTGAGAAGAAAGAAGAGAATACCTATCTTTCTAAGATTGTAATTTTCATTGCGATAGATTGAGATATTTTTTATTTTTCACATCAAGAGTACCTCTGTAATCTGGACTTTCACCAATATGGAAATATTTATTATAATTCATCATTGACTGTGATTGGAAGTTGATTTAGAGCTTTACCAAAAGTTTTCTTGTCTAATATCATTTACATGCTTTATTGTGTCATACTTAAGCAGTTCTTATTTAAGGTTAATACCCTGTCTCTTGACATTAAGTCTATATTAAAAAGTACTTTAAAATCCTGAGTAACCTTCCCTTTACTTTTTTTCCTCTATTAATTAAGTGCGAATGTTCTGAGTATCTGCTCATGCTTAGTTTCCTGTGTGAGTTCCACTAGTTTATCCATAAATGAATTAGTGGCGACATATCCTCGGTTATTTCTGTCCACGTATTTCAGCAGTCCCTTGATGTCCCCTCCTCCCAATTCAGGGATCCTGGATTCTCTTAGGATCTCCTCGATGTCGTCTCTAGAGATCAAACCCTCCTGGAATTTGTCTCTTTGCATGAAGTAGTCTTGGAGACTCTTACTGGATGAGTTGGTTGATTGGAGTTGGGCGAAGTGCTGCAGAATCTTTCTAGCTGCGTTTCTGCAAATGTTCTACTCTTCTTAATTTATAAATTACTTATTTATGATTTACAATTTTCATTTATTAATCATGAATGTTATAAATTTAAATTTTTATAGGTTTAGGTTGCTTAATTAAATAATTAAGCATTTTTATTAAGAATTACTTTAACAATTTTTATACTATATAAAAAAAACAAACTAAATAAGATCATTAAATTAAAGTCAATTAAATTATAATTCCTATATTTCTCTATTACTAAATTAATTCAATCAAAATCTAAAGATTATTTTTATTTCATTTTTTATTGGTATACTTCAAAATTATCAATAACTAATATTACCAGAATTAATAATTATAAATTAATATAACCTAATTTTGAATATTTAATTTGATATATACTAATGTTAATAACTCTTCTTGAGAACTTTCATCTGATAGAACAGCCCCTCTATCCAGTGATGGCTCATAGTCATAAGATCTCTAAGCGAATGATGTTGACACTGCTTTCTCTGAAACATCCCCACTAACCAAGAACTTGAGGCTGTTGTATGCAATTTTAGACAGTTTCTTGCCTGGGTCAAGTAACTAGTAAAGTCTTTAGAGCATGTTTGGCTTTAGAGACAAGGAATTTTCTAAAAGTAGGTTTTCAAGCTCAGCGTAATCTAAGAAGTTATTCTTCTTTGAAGAGTGTCTCTGGAAGTTTTCATGGAAACTTCTTAAAGACTTTTGAAGTGCATCTCTAGTTCTCTCTACAAGATAGGCATCAACAGGGGAAATATAGACGATAGTATTTGGTAGTTGCTCATTTAGAAGTTGTCATTCTTGATTTGCTTGAAAGATTCTTAGAGCTGAGTAAGGTTCATGGATTCTTCACGAGTAGGATCTATTAGTTTCTTGAAATCAGCCTCATTCAAATCTCTAGCTTCTACTAATTTGGCAAGCTTGAATACCTCTTTGTTGCAGAAATCAAGTTTAAAAATTCTAGTTTTGTTTTATTTATTAACTTAAAAAATTGAGGGCTTTTATTAATGTATTAATAAAGTTGAGGGATTCCTTGCAGTTCCCTGATAAGTGGTCTATATCTATAGAATCCAATACTTCTTGGGTCTAGAACCTCCTTAATCATTTTAACCTCAACTTATCTTAATCTCACACCTACTTTCTCTAAAGCTTGCAAGAATCTGCTTTCACTTAATTCTCCAAAGCTTTCTTTATCCATACTCTCAAAGATACTCTTGAGAGTCAGTCTGTCATTGCCTTGGCGATTTAACCAAGCACGCATTAAAATAAATTATTTTATATAGTGCCATTCATATTATCATAGATTATTTTAGCAAAATAAATGCTAATAATTCAAATGGATGCATGTTTGCAAGGAATTCTTCAATGTCATTGAGTTCTCTATCGTTACTCAAGTAAATGGGTTGTCCAATATACTCGAAACAACCGGTTTCTTTGTTATAGACTACAACAGTCTTTTAGGAACAGTTCAAAATTATGATATCTTATTCGAGTTCCTTGATCATCAGATACATCTAATTTTAATTATAATATAAAGTAAGAGTGTAAATTAAGAAGGTTTCAATAATAAGTTTTATGAAATTTATGAATTAATCAAATTAATCATAGTGATATAAATTGTTTTATGTTCAGTTTATCTATATTTATTCCGGAAATAAATTTGCTTATAAACTATTTGAAAGCTTCTTTGGATGTTCGAAGAATCAGGATTATATCTGTTTTCTAGTTCGACCCATTTACTTCTAATGATTTGTCTGGGTTTGATTCGTGTATAGTGTTTAGTAATTTATTGACTATCGGTGCTCTATCAAAATATAGTTGAGTAACGCTCGACCTTAAATCTCATATCGATGAAAGTATGAACTGTGAGACCCTCAACTTTGTAGCTCTTTGATACACCCCATGGAGTCATGCCGGTAGTACCTTCTAACTCCTTGAGCTTCTCATCGAGCTGCATGTTGTTGTCGACCTTGATTCTGTAGCCACCCTCACCTCCAATAGTTATATCGGTTGGGGTCGCTCCATCTTCGAAGATTAATCTGTCTAAGGTCTCAGTCATCAAAACCATAAAGCTCAAACGCTCCTGAACTAAATCCTCAGTTATCTCAAGCTTTTTGGCTATAGCAGGTATACGATTTACCTTTGACTTTATCATAGCAGCATCATAGTGTAAGAAATGCTTAATTCCCTAACTAGTGCTGACTGTGTCGTTCACATCACCAAGATAGTTTTCAACAGCTATCTTTTAGTTCTGTGCATTAACACAGAAAGAATTGTTCCATCTCTCAGAGAGGCAGTTTATTATTTGGCTCTTCCATAATAAATGGCTCTCAAGATTTTGCTTGTCCTCATTTTATATTAAAGTGTTAATTCCAGTTCCCTGTTGCTGATCGCACTCAAGCATATTGATTGGGCAAGCTTGGCCTACTTGGGTAAAGATAGTGCTATTCCCAGTCAATAAAGTGTGATTGTTGAACTGATTCATTCTGTAAAGACATCTGTTTGATGATGCAGTTTGAGCCTTGTTGTTGTTGTTTTTGCCTGATTCTGTAATAGGTAAGGGAGACGAAACATTCAATGTAGCAGAGATCAGCTCTCTCTTCTCCCTCTACATCGCTCTCATCAGTCTCTTAGATTCCACATTAGGATCCTATAGAGCCCTCAGCTTGGTGTATACAAGTTGAACTGAGTTGCTGTTGGTTTATCCAACCTCCTGATTGTTGCTTAGGCTGACATTGGCGCTTGCTGTTGGTATGTTTAAAATTACCTGGCATTCTGCCATGGGCCTTACCCTCAGGAGATTGATCTCCTCCTCCATTAGAGGTGGTCGTACTTCCTGATGAGGTAGTAGAGCTGCTTGTCGAGGTATTCGTATTAAATTCCGTTGTAGTTCTAGTGTTTCTCATTCTATTGTAGTTGGTGGTGTTTGCTGTGTGTCTCATAGTGGTAGTGGTGGTCGTCGGGGTTCGTTTAGGGGGTTGTGGTTGTTGTCTAGGGTGTTAGTTTTTTATAAAAGTTTAAATTATTTGTGAATAAATTAACCTTAAATACTACTCACAACCAATAAAATCAAAGGAATTTATCAAAAATCGCTAAATTACGAATTTCACAGCATTTTTCAAACTGTTTATAATTTATTAATTTCTGTTCTATATTAAATCTAATAAATTCTGATATCTTTACATGTTAAAATTAACAGTTTTTTTTAAAAGCTGTTTGAATAAAAATTGAGTTATTCATAAGTATCATTAATGTTTTAGTGAAATGTGAAATACTAAATGCATTTTTATTATTGTAATATAAATTATTTTATATTTTCTCTTCAGTAATTTAAATGAATTAATTATTAATGGATCACCAACGCCAAGATAAATTCATACCAGGTTAGTCTAACTTAATTTTCTCTATTAATTCTATAAAGATTTATCCCCCAAAACCTGATACTCTTAACTCTAAATTTATCAGTGAAATAACCCAATAAATTAGAAGGAGTAATTTATTTCTAATTTTTACTTGAAATTTAACATGATTTTACAGCAACTCGCAGAGAAGATGGAACTTGGCGGAAATCTCTAAAAGTAAAGCCTGGCTATACTCCGATGGAGGAAGTTGCCAAATATCAAGCACCTCACCGTGTGGTAAGTAAATTTAGAAATTAGTTATGTATTCATATATTAAATACAGAGAGAGTAACATAATTCTGGTTAAGGATGGCAAACGAATAACAACTAATAATAAAGTAGCAATTCTAACTTCAATGCTCGCTAGAGAAAATTTGAGTCGGAAGGCACTTTTAAACTAGAGGATGAAGAACTCTAGAAAATTCGTAGTAAAGCTCAATAAAAAGATAATTAAACCTTCAAAGTTTGAAATTGATTTAAATTAATGAATTAATTTAATTTATAAAAATGCACAAAAAATGTGGTTTAATTTGTAATTATACTATTTTAGCAATTTTAAATAAAGTCGAGTTTTTATCTAATATGAATTTTATTTAAATTTAGATTTCTAAGTTTACTATGAAAAAAATGGTAAACTATAAAATAAAATGTCTATTACTGATAGTTAAGCGTAGTTCAGTTCTTAACAAGTAATTTTAATTTATTTTGTGAAATTTGGCTAATTTAGATTGGTAATGGACCTTACTAAAGCAATCTTAGAGATATGCCTAGCATTAATGAGTCGCAAGCAAGTTTTTCTTATTAACCTAAAAAGCAATAGCTGCCCTTGGAAAATAAGAATAAGTAATATATTCAAAATAGTAATGCTTTTTTAATAGAGTTGATGCGATGATATCATCCTAACAGTCACAAAAATATCAATCTGTTCAATAGTAATCAAAGATTAAATAGTCACAGTTACCCTCTGACTTCTCTTCTCAGAATCACCGTTAAGTCACGATTGCACAACCCAAGCCTGCCAGTCAATAAATAGAAACTGGCAGAGATATTGAAGTGCAAATTGCGAAGGGCAAAAAAAAGTACCAGAAAAAAGTAGTGGTAACTTCAAGCCAGCAATAGCCTTCAGTTTAAAATAAAACTGAAAGTTCTCAAAATGCAGTTTAAAGTGTGAAGACATCTGAAAAGCTGCCAGATAACAGACTTTAACAATTCGAGGAGGAGAAGGATATGGACGGGTCCACTAGTGACTATCAATTTGACTTGTCCTAATTAAACAACGAGATTAATTGTAAGTAGCCATAAACAATTTTAACCTTATACTTTATGATTTGCAAAATTTAAATTATTAATTCATAGAGGAAGAAAACTAGAAGGAAATAAAGAAGCTCGGAAAAAAGCTGAAGCAAATTGAAAAGCTAGAGTAAGCTGGAAGAGAGCTTAATGAAGAAGAAAAAGCAAAATTAGCTGCTAAGGATGAAATTGTTTAACGAATGGCTGAGCTTAATCTCAATTGAGATTAGTGATGATAATGTCATTGGGAGTCAACCCGAGTCTTCCAAAATCACACCTTGTAAGTGAAAATACTAATCTCTAATATATTTTTAGTGTAGAAGGTGCTCAGAAAAAATTCTTTAAAATTTAATAGAGAGATAGAAGTGCAGCTCTAATTTATATAAATAAGTAGTTAGATATTTATTACTCATCGTAAATAAGATTATTTATTAGAACTTTAACTTTTACAACTTATTTTCTAACCAATCAATATTGAAAGTAAATGTTAGGATTTCATTATAGAATAGTTTGTGATCATTAAATTAAAAGATTTTGATTGATTGATTGATTAACTTAATATCTCAAGCTTTTTTCAAGGCATACAAACTAATTCTAAATAGTTCTTTGGGAAAGCCTTACTAGTAAACATGCTTGACTACAATGAAGCCAGCCTACTCAAAAATATCTTAGAAAATCTGATCTGATCTCACAACACTATTATCGTCTTTATCAACATAGAAACTACTCTCATGGACGTTTTCTTTCACAAATATCAAACTGTTTTCGTCTGTGAGGTTTTCACCACATTTTTTAAGGAATTGAACTAAATCATCGTCTGTCAAGTAGCAAAGTACCCATTAGAGCCAAATCACATCATACTTATGCTCAAATTCAAATTCTTACAGGCCCTTGCAGTATAAGCTATAGAACGTGTTTAGAATATGATAACATATTTTTCTGATTTATTAATAGATTAAAGTACGAAACTTACTTTTGAACTTTGTCAGATCCAATATATTCTCTTGCTTTATCAAGTTAAACTTAAGAGGGTTCCACAAGATCAATAAAGTCAAATCTATCTAAGAGTACACTCTTTGTAACTCTCCCAATGCCAGCTCCACAATCTAAGGCTCTTACATGTCCAATTTTTGTCTTAAAACTATCTAAAAAGTTGCAAGAAGTATCTGCATCAACTGGATGCACTTTGCCATATCCTCCCAAAACACCATCTACTGTCGCTTCTTATTGCTAAAATTGAGCTTTAATTGATATTCCAAGTATTCTAAGAGCTTACATTCCAATATTCAACTTGCTTCTTGTACCAAGAATCCTGGTCTCCAACTCTACCCTCAATTTTTAATTCTTCGTTTTATAGTTCTACTGGATCAGGCTTTAATTCTCTCTTCCACATTTCATCGATAGAACCATATTAATTTCCAAATGTGTCTTCACCTGGCTTTTGAGCTTTTGCCTTGCCTAAAAAAATAGTATGAATATTAGTAATTCCTCATCAATATTGAAATAAAATGCAGAGTGCTTCAACTAAAAACTAAAATTTTGAAGATAAAGCTAATTAGGCTAGAAAACTTTGATATAAACTTACCGCCCTTTCTAGTAATCATTTTGTTTATTAAATTGATAATTATATAATAAATAATACCTCTACATTAAATTCTGCATTAAGAACATACTACTAAATGATACGAGCCCTAAATAGTTAATTGTATTCTTTTATGAATTGCTATTCCCTTGCCCAGATTTTTACTTGGTCAAGTTGATTAATGATCTATTGATAAACTTTTTAAACATTTATATTTATTAACCTCACAAATCTCATAGATAATAACTTTCATCAATAGGATTAAACCGATTCTATAATTGCAATATATTAATAATATTATTAATATTTGAAATTTAGAATAAATAATTATTAATTTTACAATATTACTGTGAAAAATGAAAGCAAACCTATCAACTATTATTGCACTGTTATCATTTGTAAATTAACTGCTTTTCATAGCTGGTTAATCAAACGATGAACTACTTTTTGTCTTTTAACTAACAAAGTCAGGACTTAGTAATGGATATGGTCTAAATCCATTCCAATAGTATATTGACAGTGGTTTACTTCCAGACATTAACTCAACTTATAAGTAAGGGGAGTTAAGTGATATGGGAAGAAGATAACAGTTTTTATTAGGTTAATAATTGCGCTTGAAATACATAGAATAGAAAAACTTAATTAGCTAAGATCTTAATCCAGCTGAGATATTTGTGAGGGTACAGAATTCAAATAAAAGCAGTGAGAGTGCAGAAGCATTACTACATGGATTATATTCACCAAATTTATAGAATTAAAGAGTGGTTATGCAGGATAATTAAAGTGCAAGTGCTATACCAGAAATGTAAATGCACTAAGAACTTCTAAGCTAATCATAAACTGAACTTGCCAATAATCCTTTACCTTTCAACTAAAGTTTGAAGTATATTATTTTGTGAGATTATTTTGAAAATGGCATTAAAAAGTTTACTACCTCCCAGCATTGAACGTGTATAACAGATCCTAAGACCTCTTTAATCCACTAAATACTTGTCCATAGATACAAAATGATATATTAAATCGCCAATAAAATCTCTTGGCATCAAAAATTTTGGATACTAAATATTAAAATTCCTTGATAAATTTAGCTTAGATATTAAACATTTATGAAAAATAAGTGAAAATATAATATTTATTTTATAATGGAAATTTAATAAGCTTAATAGAATGCTTATTATAATCAAAATATGCATTATAGGAATTTTACTAAGTTTAACCACTCTTCTTAAGATAATCTGACATTTTCTTCTTGATTTCGTTGAATGTCTCTTCTCTTCAGTCTGCTGCGAGTTGTGTGTCTAGTGCTGCACCGGCTCTAACTGGGTTGGACCTGTATAAAAAATTTAATTAAGACATTTTTTGTAACTTACATTTTATATGAGTGTAACCGCTCCATCATTGTTGATCTCTTTATGTTTCCTTTCCTAATTATTTATTTAATTTTAATTTATCGATTTCCGATTATAAATTGTAATTTCACCTTCCTTAATTAACTCAAGTATCGCCCTTTAGTATGCTGATACAATTGCATCACTTTACCTTTAGCAATATTAAATGCCTGGACTTGATAGATAATTAGCAACTGATATGATAAGCCTAAAAAAGGAATTCTTAAATATGACTATAGGCAAAAACTCCACTACCAACAAGGCTTATCTCACTACTCTTTTCACTGAAATGTTGAATTTATTCCAATCAACTATAGACTTACATTCTAATGGCTCACTTGAGAGAGCAGTAAACAGAATAAAGTACTACATGGCTTTCGCTGAAGATGAATTACTGATAAATCTAGCGAGATCCGTTTATTACTCTAAGTCAAGATTACTTTTGAACGCTACCTCAACTGTGCTCTTTGAACTACATAAAACCGTAGTTGAAGGTGAGACTGATCCAACTTATTACGTAAACATGACGATCAATGGAGAGTAAATTTCTCTACCAGGGGCTTGTTAAAATTACAAGAAGTGCTTATATAGCAGTTTTGTTAAGCTTGTCAAGAGCAGCTCATATTATGGGGATTAAGATTCTTTCGAGAAGGTCTGTGGAGTTCTTCCAGAGGATAATTACAATTAAATTATGAACTAATGGATGGGATCTTTCCCAGAAAACGTTGTTTAAACCTACAGTAATATACATTATAATCCTATATAAATATCTTTAAGGTTTACATGAGCCACAACTATAAGCGAATAATCTACGCATATGTAGGGCTTACAATAATCATTTTATTAATTTGGCTTTATTGGGAGAAGAGAAAATATATTAAAGGAATGTTTCGAAATTATGAAATAATAAAAGTTAAATATTTGATAAATGAAATTATAAGTAAAGTAAAATTTGCTGGTCATTAATGTTTTGCTAATTTTTGAACTAATTTGACTTTAATTGGATGGTATTAGGTCAGATTTTTTAAGCACCTAATCAATCAAAATAATATATATAAATTAGATCAGTAAAATATTAATGATAATATAATCATCTGAGCCAAAATCATCCAATTGGTAAAAAATTAACAGCAGGTATTTTGATTTATTGTATACCTAATTTCAATTAATTTTCCAATTTTAAATATTCCTTCAATAGAAAAAGAAAATAAAGAACAAGTGGTATTGAAATGAGTAAGCAAGATTGATTTTATTCCCTTCTCTAATAATATATTATAACTTTCCACTATTTGATGTTGAATGTAATTAAAATCCATCTGTTTGCACATTCCCCTCTCAATGTTACTATTTGATTTCAGTCTTCAACCAAGATTTAGTTGGATCTCAAAAGATTACTTTCAAAGCTGCTATCTTAAACTAAGATCCCATCCTACTTTAGGTCGGCCAGCAATTCTCAGATCAAATAAATTAAAATCAGCTAAGCTAATTCGCTCTATAATTTACCCCACTCTAATTGAGCAACTGGAATATCACTATGATCTATTTCAACCTAACTTCCTACAATGGTAAAGCTGAATTGTACTTATAAACTTCAGGTAAGTTACCCACCCCTTCAAGCTATGAGATCAGATCTAGAACTTTGTCACCATGGACTAGTATTGCCTACAATGTCACTAGTAAAGATTTATCAACATTTAAAATCAACTTGGCAGTTTTTGGAGCTGTGAGAACTTAATATAATAGTAAGAATAAATCATATTTAATGATTTATAATACTTTTCCACTAATTTAATTAATATGAATTAAATATAAAGCATATTATACACATTAAGAGTGAGTGCAGATTATGTTTTGAATAATCCTTCTCCAATCAAAAATGATTCAACAATAGTAATAATTCAGCCAAATACAAACAATTCAACATCTAACACAACAAATTCAACTAATAGCACTAAGCCTGCTATTACCAATACGACTAAAAATGCTACAAAAAATGTAGTCATCCCCAAGCAAACCACAAACACAACTAACACTACAAAAAATGTAACTAATACTACTATAAATACAAATACGACTCAGAACACATCGGGATAAGTTAACACTACCATATATTGCTTAAATTTCCGTTGAATTTATGTAATTTAGTATTTTTATAAAAACGGATAATATTTCTATAATAACCAGTGCTTCCAATTATCAACTTCACCTACCCAGCTAATGCAACAAACTTAACTGTGTTCAAGACTTTATTGGAAGTTAACACTCGTAAATAGTATGCCTTGACATCTAATTCAACTGACATGATATACTATTTCTATCCTTGGGGTCCTTTGAATAGGCCTCTTCATTTCAGTGCTTTAGTGGATTCCATAACTGCTAACGGAACATTAAATTTCAATGTTACTTATGGAAATTAATCTTGGAACAATAACTCATTGGGCTTAACTCTCACCCAAGACCAGTGGACTTTTAACGCCCAATCAATCTTCATGATTAGAATTAGATGTGATTTCACCAAGACTAATAGGACTACTATCATGAATCAAGTTTACCCACCTTAGACTAATGTTTCAGCTATTTCTACTATAAAAATCAATCCATTTAGCATTTTATTGAATGCAACTTTCAGATTTGGTGTTTACTCTGTCAACTAGACAGCTAACTTCATTGACTATGCTCAACTCGGAACTACTTATGAAGGATATGCTAATTACTCATATGTCGTATTCAAGCATTTATTGCTTGATACAAACGGGACTTACAAATTCAAATTGGAAAATGGAATAGGAAAACCTTATTTGATGTAGAAAAATGGAGCCTTAGTTCTTTAATAGTTCGATATAATTGATGATACTACTTATGATTTTGCCAGTATATTGCATTGAAATATTATAAGTATTTTTATTTATTATAACACAGTTGACAACAACGATTAACAAGAGATCACTGTGACAAAGTTCATGAGAGAAAATGCTAACTTCAGATGCAGAAATGCATCCTATTCTCTTAAAGGAGGAAATGAAAACTGTACTTTGTATGTTGCCGTTTAATGCAAAGAACTCTGCACATTTAAAATGACTATCACACTTACTGAAAGCTTAAACAGAACTGTGAAAGTACCAAGTCTTTTTAAAGAGGATACTAGTCTCTTGAGTAAAGTTGATTGGAAAGGTAGTCAATATACCTACACACCTTTCATCAAGGGAGATTTGAAAGACTCAGCAATTGTTATGAAAAAGTTCGATAGCAATGATTCATTCTTAGTTGCAAGAATTATTTCTAATGGTCACCTAGCTTACTATAATTGGACTTACCCAAATCAAACTTCATACGATTTGATTTCGAGAACAGTCAATGACAGTGTTGAAATTTTAGAGTTATCACAGCCTTTGTTAAATTCTAGATGTCTCTTTAACAGTTCATGTATTCTTATTATTGGAGTCATTAACAATCATTAAAATAAGTTCCCAATTAGATTGTATAAATGTTGCTTACCTTTTATTAATTCCACAAACAACTAGTCTGCGACTAATTATCAATTACGCATCTTGGGCTCTAAGAATAGAATAGGAAACACCTCTTTAACCTAAGGTTTTATCTCAAATCAAAACATTATGAATTAATATTGGTTCCTTATCAATACAACGAACGCAACTAGCAGAAACGTTACATGGAGACATTTAGTATCTGCTGCCCCATCCAGTGGACTTTAGGATGTTGATGTTTTTATTAACGTCTTTGATATTGCTCAACCTAGAATAGACTAATACGAATATGAAGCAGACAGAATCGGAAACGATATGATCATTCTCTCTTCTGATAGTAAACTTTGACAAAAAATGACAAACTTTAGATTTTTTTTTCATAATTTATTAAGTCAACAAGGGAAAGGATATTGGTTCAAATTGCCATCAAAGCAAGAATATAAAATACTAACTTTACTTTAATGAACTGGGGTCCTTAAGCATTTGAGTCTTAGTTCCTTAACTTCACAGATCTCAAAGTGAAATAAATCTAAAACATCACTCTTCTTGCAAGAAATAAGCAGCCCACTCAAAACTATAGACTCTTAAGATTCTTCAATTATGGATTGAGGGATTTTTAAATTAACATTACGTCTCTTGATGGGTAAATCTATGCATTAGCAAGTAGAAATTATTTCAAACATCAAATCACTAATTCATACTTTACTGTTCCTTTAGTTCCTCAACTCTCTAAGATTTCACCATAAAGTTTGAACAAATCATAATCCCTCGTACTAAGAATTAATTCTAATGTCAACACTCAACTATTATTAATATAAAAATAATCATATAAGTAAAATTAATCTAAGCTTACTATAATGTGCACATTCTGTTGGGTTTATGTGGCAGTTTTCTAAAATAACTCAAATGAAAAATCAACCTCAACATTTATTGCAAATTTGACTGACCTTAGTAATTCAGATTAAGTACCAAACCTAAACCTTGGGCAAGACCTTGTGTAAATTCTTCCTATGACCAGCATCTATATGCAAAGAAAGTTCTTAGTGGAAACTAAAGAGCAACTGAATTTTATGATCAACACGAACAATACCAATGTTACAGTGTACCTAAGTTTGTAACCTGACCTCTATAACGGAAATTACTCACTTTGGAATTCAACTGGAAAAGGTAAGAGACAATTAGTTATGAGATAGACTGATAGAAATCTTAGAATTGGTTAATTCTACTATGTGACTGTTGTAGCAAATCAAGATAAATGCAATGTAACTTTAAGAGCAGACCAAAGAAGAAGTGTGACACTTTTGAAGGA
The DNA here is from genome assembly GCA_000711775.1 of Oxytricha trifallax. Lineage (NCBI taxonomy): Eukaryota > Ciliophora > Spirotrichea > Sporadotrichida > Oxytrichidae > Oxytricha > Oxytricha trifallax. The sequence goes on along the minus strand of ARYC01000304.1, from coordinate 8,615 downwards.
AAGCCAATCAATTTTGGATTAAATGGAGACACCTGAAGATTTCATTAAGTATTTCTATTACATCCCACCTTCAATTCCAAACAATTCAACTATTACTTTGACAGTCACTCCTCTCACTCCTGGCTACATGCCAAACATTTACGTGTAAAGAAATGATATCTTGAATTAATCAGTAAACCTCAATTAGCTTTCATACCCCAGTATTAACTAGAGCACTTTCTCTCAAGAATAAAACTTCTACCAAGTTCAGTAAAAGGCTTACACTTTCGCATTCAACGTTTCTGCAACCAACAGAACTCTAAATATTTCAAGTATAGTTCAGTAAAATTACACTCAAACCCAAACTGTTTAAGTTAACGTCACAACTACCATATTCAACAAAACTTCAGGTAAAAATGAAACAAAAACTACTCTGTAAAATCAAACAACCTTCGTAAATATGACTAGAAATGTAACAGTCTACTAAAATGTTTCCGTAGTCAACTAGACTTATTATACTATCGCGCTATATTGGAATAATTATGGACTCTCTGATTTGCCTAGAGCTTAATACGAGATAAGCTATAATAAAGATAAGTTATATAAATAAAGAATTGATAAGAAATTTTATCATAAATTTAATTTTTTAATCTCCAAGGTAAGACTTTCAAACTATTTTTATCTAAAAATAATAGACTGTCATGAACCCATAAGAAATTAAATATATTTAATGAAATCTAATGTTAAGGATTAAAATTTGATCGAGGTATTTATTTGATATAAAATATAGACATGAATTTACTCATTCATACATAAAGTTCTGTCTAAAGTTTAAATTAAAACTTCATTATTTAGATAATTAGTTCAGCTCTTAAAATTTTTCATTTAGTATGCATGAATATTTTCTTTAAAAAGCTTTTCGATTCTTAAAAATTCTTCGAAATTTCTGCTTATAAACTAAGTGATTCTTAAATGACTACAGAATTTTGATCTTGCTTAAATATTGGTGGTTGCTATATTACTATTTTTCCTGTCAATTAAGTGACATTATAGCTTATCTTAAATATACATAATTAGAATAATAGAATTTAAAATAGATTTCTACTCATAAATTCAATAAATAAGAGAAAACAGATGGATTGTGATTAATAAGGCCGACTTTGGTATTGGTTTAGTTTGTAGTATTAAATATCTCGGTCAGGATGACATCTCCATCCCAGAATCCTCTAGCCATGGAGTCAGATAAGAAGCATTCCTCTGGGTTAGGAGAGACGCAAACTCTATAGTACATTCTTGGAACAGTGGTTGAGTTGTTTGTTACAAAGTTTGAAACTTGAACTTGAATTTGCCTGGTAGTAGTTAGTTATGCAGAATTGTATCTAAAGTAGACGTAGTCCTAAGCGTCAAGAGTAAGGGAATATAAAGTGTCATCTTAAGCGTCGAATCTCTAAAGTTGGAACTATTGAGAGGCAAAGATCTGGAACATAGAGTCTGTGTATGGGTTTGCACATAAGTAGATTAAGCCAGTTTGGAAACCTAATTTTAGGCGATCTGAAGCTTTACTTATAAGCCCTCTTTAAGTGTAGACTTCGGAGTTCAAAAGATTTATTTCTTGAGAAGTGTTCAATGGATTTCTTAAGACTAAAGATAGATCGAGGTCTCCCTGGTTTTGTATAATGGTAAAAATAACATCATTTGTAGCTTTCAGGATATTGTAAAACTATTACGAAATAAATTTTCATTTTAATTTTAAAATTTGATATCTACTGGTTTAGGTGAAGCACTCTCTTTCAAATTAATTGACAACTCTAGCTACACTTTATTGCTCTGGGATCATTTCTTTTCTAGCAGAAGTTTTTGTGGAAATTTGATATACTCCTGGGACTCTGGCACTAACTATGAAATATACCTAGCAACTTGTGCACCAACCATAGTCATCAGATGTGAACTTCATGGCTTTGCCATTCTCAGTCACAACGTCGAGGTGCTTCTCCTCTGTTAATGAGAGGTCATTAGTTATTGAAAACATTATGTCTAAGGGGTTGCTTTGTGAAAGGGTCTCAGCTATGAACTATAAAATCTTAAATAAAAAACTCAATTGCTTAGTGAAAGTTATAAATAGATTAGGTCAGACCGTCATATGAAATTTCAGGAATAGAAAATTAGAAAACTGCCGCAGACCTTCCATCCATCACTTATTTCAAATTTGTACCATCAGTCACATTGGCTATTCCTAGACACTATTTTAAATTCCCTCGATTTCACTAATCATAGTCTAAATTTTATATATTAATATGGGGGCAAAGGCAACTCTAAGACTATACTGACATTGATTGATACATCTAACTGTGAAAAAGACAGTATCATTGGCAAAAACTTGGCCATTTTTCATAAAACAAATATTTTGCCCTGCTCTCATGCAGTATTAATCACTTTCCAATGTTGATCGTGGGTTCATGTGATAAATCTTATAATTAATTACTTACCTTGGAGATGAAGATCTCTGGATCTGAGAAAGAGTCTTCGCTGTCTACTCTGAAATACAATTAGGTGTTGCTTAATTAAGCTTGTGATTTGTTTCCTACATTTTAAAACAAATAAAATTGAGAATTATTGAATATGCTCAACTTTAATTTGAAAGATTGGCATTAAAAAACAATAATTATGTGATTGAATCTGTAGAAATTGAAGGATCTCTAATCAAGTTTGTTGCCTTGGTACAGCATATTCTCGGTAACATTCATAGGAACAGGCGAAACAACTTTCACTTGAGCTGCCACTGTATTTTGCTGCATCATCATGGTCATTCCAATATTGCCTTAATAATAAAAACTAGTCATTTAATGTTAAAAGTACAATGATTAAACCTTGCATTTTTAATAGTGGCTAGAAGGAGGATTTTGCTCATTTAAGAGCTTTAACTCTTATAGTTATTACAATTTACTTTATTTTTCTATTTTATTGTCCGCATTGTTTCAATGGGATATTTTTAAGAATCTTGCGAATTCTTATAAGGCATTTTTACACTCATAATTATATTATTATATAGATCAATTACTTTCAAATTTAAATACCCCACTCAAAACCCACATTAACATTATTTCATTTATAAAAAACAATCAGTCTTTATTTAAGTTACGATGAATTTATGATAGTTTTCCCATTAGTTTATAGATAATTCTCACATATAGGAATGAAAACTTTAAATGTACAAAGTGTAATAAAATTTATGTATGTAATCTGACATTTTCTTTTGAGTGTTTTATCATATTTCATAGTCACTCTCTTCCTCGTAATTATCTTCTACTTCCTCCTCTTTATCATCTTCATCAGGTTTATTCAATGTTTGATTGCTTAGTTTATTGTTATTTTATGTTTTTACTTCTTCTTTATCATCTAATGATTCATCATCATTGTTTTGATCATTTACAACGTCATCACTCTTAGGTTTGACTTCAGATTAATAGTTATCAGCAATATCCTCCTCTTCATCATGATCACTCTCCACACTCTTCATGTCTTTGATAGATTTATCTTGCTTATCCTCTTCAATGTCATCGTCATCATCCATTTCATATTCCTCTTCCTCAACATCTTTATCATCATTCACGCCTTCTTCTTCATCTTCGTTGTAGTTGTCCTCTTCTTCATCATGTAAGGCATTCTAATTTTATAGTTCTTTGAAGTCATATTTAGGGTGGTCAGCTCTTGCAGGGGATACTTTACTGCTGTGGCTTTGATCAAGTTCGTCTAATATTCGGGAACCTTTTCCTATGAAGTTACTTTAATCGTTTCTATGTGTGCTTTCGTCACCATCTCTGAAGTAAACAAAATACGATTGGTATTATTATTGAGGAGGCATTAATTGTAAATATTTGGTCATAAAAACGTGGTAATTAAAGCTTATGCAGAATTTTAGGTTTCATGCTTTTCTTCTTCAATAGTATTTAAGTGATTGAAACCCATCAACATTTAAATTTTAGAAGGTGGGCCACTCATACCACCACCTCCACGCATCATAGCATAGTCATACCCACTCATCCCACTCATGCTATATAAGGATTAAATATAAAAAGTGTTGGGATATAAATCATAGCCACCAGCAGGTCCACCAGTAAGTGAAGAATGAGGCATTAAACTGTTCAGTCCAGTCTCTCTAATCAAATCTGAGTTATTTCCAAGTTTCTTGCCCTCAGCAGCCAAGGCTTTCCTCATTTTCTTCTCATCCTCTCCGATATCATCTTCATCATCATCCTCTTCTTCCTCCTTGGCTTCTTCTACTATAGTTCCTCCACTCTTCATCATCATTTCCTCCTGCTTTTTCATCATTTCCTCATGCAACTTTATTTATTCACCCTATGCAACCTCCTCCAGCGACTTTATAACCTTCTTGACTTGCATTAAATTGGGGAATTTGGCGTCTAAACACAGGAATTTATTCAGATTATCAATTTCTTTCACAGTTTTACGGACTCCTGCAATCTTCAGTCTCAGATAGAAATCCTTAGTCTGTAAAATATCAACATTATTCTCACGTTTCTTGGTCTTCACAAGTTATTTGTAAATTGCAGGTCCAAAAAATTCTCTTGGATGCAGATATCTTTCTAGTAAAAATCTCGCAAGTTTCCTAAGGATTTTCAGTCCTTTTTCTTCTAGGAGGTCAAAATTTATCTGTATTTTCTTCTTCTTTTTAGGTTTCTGAGCATCTTTTCCAACTGCTTTACTGGGAGATTTATCTTCCTCATTCTTGTCTTTATTGTCATCATCTGCTTCTTGCTTATTATTGTCTTCTTGATCTTTAAGTTGAGATCTACTACCTGTATCAGTGATAATAGTATCATCCTCCGACCTAATATAGTCATCATCATCGTCATCATCCTCGAACGCATCCATTACTCCAAAGTTCTCCATGATCATTATGAATTCATTCAGGATAATAGCGTTGTCAAGTTCTGGTTTAGCCAGCACTCTCAGCAAACAAGCTGCTTCCATCTCTGAGAGTTCATCCATTCCTGCTTCTTTGACACCCTCAAGGAAAGCAATTGGAGACATTAGCTCGAGGATTGTGCCATCGGGGAATTATTCAGGGACTGAGTATTTCGTGAAGACTGATCTAGCTGTTTTGCTCTTCTCTAGAAGCATCTCTGCTACACGAATGAAGCAATTATAGACTAAAACCATACATAAAACTTAATTAAATTTGCATCATTTAAATTTACTATTCTTGTTTAATGTGTTGTAATAATAGGTTTTGCTGGATTTTAAAATACTTAATGCTCTGCTATATCGAGCATTTCTTCCTCATCCATGAATCTCTTGATCTCCGAAGTCTCTTCTGGTAAATCTCCATTGGTCTCTTTTCTCTCACCATCAGGTTCACTCTTTACTTCACTAAACCCTTTTTCAGTGGGACTGCCTCCATCAATAGACCTAGAAGTCTTCTTTTTCTTCTTCTATGATGCTAACAAATCATCTTTCATGTGATCTAAGTCAGTTTATAGTGGCTGTGCGTGATCGTCATGTTTCTTCAAGGATTATTGCTTTTTTATCACTGATTTAACTGGTTCTTTGTCATCTTCCTTCTGATTCACAATCTTTTCTGGTAATTGCTTCTATTGAGCTTATTTTAGTGCTGGTTCAGTTACTGCTGACTAAGGTTTAGATTTCTTTGATTTTACCGATTTATGTTTAGTGGAGCCTGGAACTTAATCTTCAAAATCATCTTGGTAGTCATCTATGTTATTATCGTGCTCTTCTTTATCGTCTACGTCTTCCTCTTCTATCTGTTTCAAGTCATTTGAAGATTTCTATTATACTTATTACTACCAAAATAGAAGAATTAGTAAATCTATGAATCAGTAATTCTAATAACAATCATCATTCGATTAATGCAAGCTCTTGTTGCTCTTTGCTGTTTATGGCCTTGCACGTTTACTGCTCTTTGCCGATTGTATTCTTTAAACCTAAGAACTCAAATTGTTCAAATTATCCCCACCTAGATTATTCTAATTCTCCAACTCTGCAAACAATTTCTTGAACAAGAACCCGATTTCACCCTCAAACCCCTTTCTGGTAACTTATGTGAAGAATTGAACTTTGAGATAGTCAAGAAGATCTGCTTCTAATTTTACATCGATTGACTCTAAAGCATCCTCAAATTCTGAGAATTTTATGAAATCATCACCTTCTTCATGTAATTCTAAATCACATGCTTCAGCTAATGCTGTTTTGATAGTTGGAAATTTTTCTTGTAAGAATTGCTGGTAAAGATTGTATTGTAAGGTTGTTAGGAGAGAATAAGGTTTTATCAAATTCAGGAGTTGATCATGAGCTAGGTCCTTACAAATATCCTAAAAATCTATATAAACATTGACTTTTTATAGTCTGGTCTAAGAGCTTTATTGGCATTTGTTTGCGTACTTCTTTCATCAGCTATTCATATTTAACGCCTTCATGTCTGGCTTTCGTCACCATGAATTCTAGTTCTTTCTTTAAGTTAATCTGAATTTCTTTCACTTTTTTCTCAGTCACCTCCTTAGATTACTTATCTTTCTTGAATCCTTCAATCTCATCTTACAATATCTTAATTTTCTTCTAATCTGCAGTCAGTTCATCAATTTTACCCTGAAGTCTCTCTTGCAGTTTCTTAATAACTTAATCCTGCTCATCTATTTTATCTTTCTTAGTTTTCATGTCAGCCAGGACATCTCTATATTTCTTCTGAAGAGTTTTTAGTTCAGTGGTGTCTTTAGAGGCGTTTTATGTGTTTGCGTTGTTGGATGTTTGGGAGATTGCTGTCGTGTCTTTCTCTGTGGTTTTGTTTGTGCTGATGTTATTAAAGCTCAATGAGTAAAATAGAAAAAAAAGAAGAATTGAAATGGAAATTTTCCTAATTATCAAAATGTTAAATTTCTACTAATATTGAAGTTATCATTCGTTTATAAAATTTTTATTATTTGCTTCATCCATAAATTGATCTTTGGGTATTAGAACCAGTGATATTTGAAGAATGCTCACTTGCTTATTAACCATTTACTGATACTTATCTTCTAAGATTATTAATGTCTTGCTTAAGTTTCACAATTTCCTTCTCCTTATCTCTCAGTGTTTTCTTCACTTTCGTCAGTTCACTTTTAATCTCAACTTTCTTCTCCTTCTCTTCTTTCTTCTTATTAGTCTCTTCTTCTCTCTACCTGAGTAAATTAGCGAGATTTGTGTTATCTTGGCGCATCTAATTCATCATAAAATCTTGCTATTAGATCTGACTTTCCAGCATGCGAATCTTATCTATTGCTTGTTTTTGGTAAATTGGGTGATTTGGGCCCTCTCGCATGAGTTCCTCCATTAAGAATCTCATGCGAGTGAGTTCATCTTAGTAAGTCTTCAGTTCTATATCAACCTCTACTTTCTGAGTAGTTTTGATGTTTTTCTTGAGCATGTCCAGCTCTTCATCTCTTTTCAAAGTTTCCTACTTTTAATCTTTGAGTTGTTTCTTCAGAGACATTACGAGGAAAGTGTCAGATTGGAATTTCTAAGTTGAAGAAGCGGTTTAACCACCTATGAAGTTGTTACTTAGTGGGAGTAGCATATTATTGTTGGCAGTAAGGTTTTGGGGTTGGGGAATTGAGTTTGAAGTTACTCCGTTTATGTTTGCGGGCATTTGATGCTTGCTGTTACTAGGGACTGGTTAGTAAAACATAGTACCTGTCTAGTGAGCACTCACACCTCCATTATTGTGCATAGTCAAGGAATGTTTGATAAAATAAATTTTATAATTATTAAGATGGCTTCAAAAATGATATAATAAAATGTTATCTTATTTTTTTTTATTTTAAGTTGTAAGCATCCTTACTTATTAGATCTTTATAAAATTTAAAAGTTATTTTTTAGTGTAAATCGAATTAAATTTATTAATCATATAATGATAATACTCTCTTATTTCAAATTATTTTATTAAAAAACATTCTCTTAATTTTAATTTTATATATTCACAATTTGAAATAGCTTTAATTCCTTCAATATTACTGGGAACTCCCCCAATTGCTTAATTCATCGACATCTTTGCAATGAAATCCTCCATCGCTCTCTCCTTCTTGTACATTTCATTCTCCAGTATCTTGATTTTAGTCTTCAGCTTCAGGTTTTCCTCCCTGTACGAATTGGACTATATCTTCAGCTTAATCGCATCCTCATACAACTGCTCCTTCTCCTTGATGTTGTTCTTATTTGGCTTGATCTTCGACACTTTAATGTGATTGCTGTTCTAAGAATTCAATATGTTCTAGAGGGTTTGTGAAGTTTACTGGTTATTATTCCCAGATGTTTATTGCTAGCTGCCAAATATAGACACTAAGTGATTGTTGTGAATCAAAACCCCAAAACCCTTTCAGTAGTTTGATTGAGTTTTTGATTGATAAAAGTAGACTATTAGTGCATACTTTATTAGGGTTTTAATAGGGTTTATGTAGGGGTTTAATGTTTAAATATTAGTATTTTAAGTGAGTTTAATAAGCGAGTTTTTAAAATATTTCACACAAACATAAGCTTAGAGTCATGTGGCAGTTCTCTGAATTTTATCTTTCTAACTTGATGTTTGATTTTTTCTATTGTTTGTTAATTCTCTTAGCTTGGCTTGA
>ARYC01000303.1:0-25870 GCA_000711775.1 Oxytricha trifallax | reverse complement strand
AGCAAGCCATGCTTTACTTATTAAATAGCAGAATCAAAGAGTAGTCCTAAAGTAAGATATCATAACCTAGTCATACCTTCGATAGAGTTTGTAAACTCCAAAGTCCTTGGCTTGCTTCAAGAGACCAAGCGCTCCATCTTCGAGTCATACCTCAATAGCTAGCTGGTAAGGAGTGTCAACAATGCTTTCACAGCATACCTTGACGAGAGCAATCCCCACTGTGCAGAGGCGCTTGAAGTCTTGAAAACGAATGAGCGAATTGACACCGATATCTTCGATTACCTTGGCTGCTCGAAGTTCAGCTTCATCCACTTCAAAACTCACATTAGCTGGAAGCCTGGAACCTTCAAGGAGAGACCCCGCAAGGGCTAGCTTCCTTACTAGCCTTCGTCAAAGCAGATTTCGAATGCAAAGAACTTGTTTGAGCAAGGCTGGTACATGGCAATGGTGTTTCAGAGGTTGGTAAACCATTTTATGAGCTTCCCTTACAAGTCAACATCATTACAGCATCAGTGCCTCATCACGTACCTCAAGCAGTGGTTGAATGAGAACAAGTCCCTTAGAGCGCATCACGTCAAGACCAGCAAGGGCGAAGAACTGCTAGCGATCGCCAAGAGGTATGAAAACTTGATATGCCACCTGCTTCACCCTGCAACCAAAGTCCACAAAGGGACTATAAAGTACCTCAGGAGTCAAGTTTCCAAGAAAGCTGGTAAGTGCAAGACTCAGACATAGAACTTGCTTCCACCACACCTGCAGCTTAGAATGGCAAGATTGAGGAAGGCCCTCAACATGGGAACCGTGATGAAGCCTCATTGCTTCGAGAGTGCAATCGCTTACTTGATCGTGAAGGGGAACAAGGAGGAGTGGATCTATGAGTTGGAGTGATTTCGAATCAGTTCGTGAGAGTGAAATTAAAATTTAGCATGTTAAATATCTAATCTTTCATAGACTAAACCTCTATCAACAGCGCTCACGCCTGTTCGCTGATAACTTCTATATTGTCTAATAGCAATTTTATTTCAATTTTAGTTTATTTCAAAACCCAGAAACCCATTCGTACATGGAATCGCTGTCGAACTCTATAGGTTTTGACGAATAGTCAGCTAAGAGTCCCTCTCATCACAGTTTCTCATCGCAATCGATACTTAACTATGGGTTTCTCTGCAATCAAAGGAGTACGAAGAGATGAAGCAGAGTGCGCTGAAGCCATAGTAGAAGACTGTAGTGAAGTGGACATCGGTCGTGCTGGGCATCAACTTCCCCTCCAATCGTAAACCAACGAAGCTCTCTTACACCTCAGGCACTCTCCTCAACAATCGCTAGTAAGCAAGACTAGACCGGCCTAAGCTCCAGAACAGGAACAGCACCTGGAAGTTTTCCACCCGCTCTCCAGAGTCCAACCTCGAAATCGATCTTTGCAAAGTTAGGCTGGAAATCTTACACTTAGGAACAGCGTATCCTGGGTCCGAGAGGGGAGGGCATTGCTGCCACTCCTGTGAAAAATCGTCGTAATCAGAGACACACTCAACTGTCACCTATCCTGGAAGCCCCGGAGGGCAGTGCTCAGCACGCATCGCTGCAGAAGCGTTTCGACGCCATCAGAATTTGCAGCTTCTCCAAGAGGGCTCGCAGCTAGCCATAAACCCCTCTCAAATCGTCGTCGGCGCCTGCTCCATTGCTTCAGAATCTGGCCAGTCTCAGGTTGGAATCTACCTAACGCAAGGCAAGCGAGGTGATCAGTGTGTTGGGCAACAAAGACAGGATAGCAATCACTCCCATACGCTTAAAACTATCGAGTAGGGCTGAGAGCAGCAGCCACAATGCAAAGAATCATTAGGAAAGTAAGCAATTTCTCTGAATTCAACCAAACTTTTAAGATGTTTTAGAATCAAGCTGAGCTGGTACGATGGTCATGAAAGCAGGTATAGCAAACTCTGTTAGTTATTACATCGAAACGCTATAGTTGTATACTCCCATCGCAGTGGTGCGCGAACAAGCCAACCAACGACTAGGCAAGTATGGGGTCTTGGCAAGGAATCTCTTAATCGCGAAGGAGGCTAGCAAGAGGCAGCAGTTCTCCATGAGTTTCGTGGCGGCCATCAATAAAGATAGGTTGATCTCGAGTTTGGTCATCTAGGGCGCGTTCGACGCCATGCTGTTTGAGAACTTTCTCTATCACACTCTACACCAGCTGCGCACTGACAAGGACCTAGGGTCGAAGAGGATCGTGCTGCTCATGGACAACGCAGTCATTCACAAGTATTCGAAGGTGCTGGCTACAGCCAGGAAGTTCAAGGTCACAGTGCTATTCAACGCCGAATACTCGCCCTGGCTCAACCCAATCGAGCAGTTGTTCTCGTACATCAAGAGGCACCTTCGATAGGAGCAGGCTGACAGCAAGTAAGCATCGTACACCTAAAACTCTATAGGATCCACCTGGTGAAGCGGCTCTCGCAGATTCTTAAAGCTATGACCAAGACTGGCGTGAACAAGCTCTGAGCCTCCAGCGTGAAGCAGTGGTGCAGCACCATCAAGCATGCCTTCGTTTGATGCAAATGTTGGCAACAATCATCAACCTACCAAGAGTGGCAAGAGTAAGCAAGAATCGCAAAAACGAGCGTGTTATTGATTAGATTAGCGATTAAACCGAATTATTACATATTACACTTTTAAGTTTAAGTTTTAATCAATCAAACCTTTCAAACTACCAAAACCTCTCTCGCTTGCTCGCATTGTAAGCGCTAAGTTAATTGCTAATGTAGCCATTCGAGGTATTGATGAATCATAGCATGTTAGAGTGCTTAACTCGCTCTAATTGCTCCATCCAACGTCTTGGAACAGCTGCTAGTACCAACTGCTCGCACCAGCTGCTTGCTTCAACTACTAGGTCCAGCTTGTCTCTCCTTCTGCTCGAGTCAACTGCTTAATCTAATTGCTCGAACCAACTACTCGCTCCAACTGGTCGAACCAACTGCTTGCTCCAACTTGTTGCATCCATTGCTCGGACCAACTGCTCGCTCCAATTGCTCGCACCAGCTACTCGCTCCAACTGCTCACATAAACTGTTTGCACCAACTGCTAACCCTAACTGATCAGGCCAATAACTAGATCCAACTACTCGCTCAAAGTGCTTGTACCAGCTGCTCGCTCCATCTGCTAGCTCCAATTGCTCGCACCAGCAGCTCATATGACACTACTAATGGATAATAGGAACTAAATCTAGATCAATCACTAATTGGTTCCAACAAAGCGTATTCGATAAAGCTTCGTCCTGAAGTGACCTTACCACTATGAACCACCACGTATAGTGATAAACTACTATGATAATTAGTGTTGGTTAATTGATTTAGAAATCGAAAAGTTGAATATTCAAAAAAAAACAGGGTTTATACAACTATCATCAATATAGCTTGCACAAGGAGCTCGATTTGAAGCCAACAAAATGCTTGATTACTTATGATCAATATTTTATTATAAAATTATGAATTTATTTATTTAATTTCCCTATGTTTCGTATTTTATCAATATTGAAATTATTGAAGAACAATATACCCAAATTACTTAAATTATAGTTAAAACCTATTAATTTAAAGCATACTACATATAGTTACAGTGCTAGATGGCTGTTATTGGAAGAAAACAACAGAACTATAGAGTTTACAACTACTTCAAGACGTAAATACAGTTATTGATAAACTTATCCTGGTGCATTTATTTGACATTAAAGCTGACAAAAGAGTTTACCCGCTCTATACTAACATAGTAACAAAATGATCTATATTAATTGAGAAGCTAGGCAATGATGGCTGATGAACTAAGGTAATTAATATAAACTACTATAAACTATTATTTTATATGATTACATTGAAGTAATCAATATGAAAAGCAATTTTAACATGTTTATAACTCTTAACATTGTTATATCCTCAGCCCTGACTTACTTCAAATGACTGAAATAAAGCCATTTAGGTGATTCAACTTGAAACTCATGTTCAATTTCAAAAATAAGCGGTGAGCTAGATAAGCATAACAACCGAGTCAGCAGGTATGAAAGCTCCATAAATCCTAGATATGAAAATAAAAGGTATTTTCAAGAATTTAGTATAAGGTTCTCGTTTTACAAGAGAAATTCAATTTTCTTGAGTTAAGTATGAATTATAAGATTTTTACCAATTCATTAATAAGTCAATTAGGTTGCAATCTGTATAATTCATATATTCTCTAAAAAAATGATTTATCCTTAGTAAATGAAAGGAGACTTCAGCTAATGAAAGATATTTACAGGTTCTTTTTTTCTTTAATTAGTGATGTTTATGAAGGATTTTTCATTAAAATATTATAATATAAATTATTGACATTAATATGTATAGATTTCTATAAAGCATTGAATAATGATAATAAAATAAAATATGAAAAATGTTCTTCATAAAGATCTTTACTTTTTAAATTATTTAAATCCATTCCTCCATTTGGTTGAATTGAATTTCCTTTACTTCATTTTTGCTTCTCTGCAGAGTCTTACTATAGTTGCTGCTACACATATAAAGAATAGCTCATTTTTTTAAAAATTATTAATATTTTTACAACTAAAATGTTAATATATTTAAATCTTCTTTAGTTTTCAATAAAAAATATCAATATTCTCAGTTTTTTTATTGTAAATGTTCATATTAATTAATCCTTAATCTTTAAATCCACTTTAACTTTCTTATTTTCTAACTTTTCCTATTATACTATCAAATATTTTTATAGTAATTCTCTACTTTATTGAACAGATTGATGTTTAAATTCTAATCTTATATCAATCGAGTTATGTTCATTTTTATTCAATAGAATAACTTAAAGAAATCTAAAATGACCCCTCTAATACTATTTTTATGCTTTCATAATTAACATTAGAAAAAGATACTATTAAAATTGTTATACTTTTTTATTTATATTAGCAAATTATACCAACATTTTTATTGTGAATAAAATATGCATTAATTAAGAAGATGTTAGATTATTAATAGATGTGTTAGATAGAAAACTTTACAAAAGATTCTTAGAGAATCTAACATTGCGATTTAGGAACATCCTAGTAAGAATAAATTAAATTTTAAAATTTAATACCTCAGTATTTTAATATAATAATGCTTAATTAGAAACACAGGTTTACCAGATATATATTACATTATTATTTTAAATGGAATAAAATATTTAATAAGTATAAAATTTTCACTTATAAAGCTACATTTAATAAAAAAAAATAACCAAGAAAATAACTAATTAAAATGATGCAGATAATATTGAAATTTATGATATATTTAGAAAATTTTAACAACTGTAAAAATTTCTATTTACTTTTAATTAATTATAATTTAAAGTATATTTTAGACTGTATCAAGATAATTTAAGCATTTATCATTGATCAAATATTAAAATATTTGAAAAAATTCTTGTAATTACATTTAACTCTCTAAAATGTATATACTTAAAGTACTAGAGATGGCTATTTAAGGAATTAAATTTAATCTTAAAACTAATAAATTAACTTATTTTATCTAACTCTATCACACTATACTTAGAAAAATTGAGAAGTGTGTTTATAATTCAAAACAAGATTCCAACACAAAATAAATCAAATTGATATGGGTTTGATGCATATGCATGTCTTTAGATGTTTTTTATATGTTAGAATGGAACTTTTCTTCTATAATTTGTGGTAATATCAAGTATATTTACTGTATAATCTCTTAGTCTGCGGTTTTCTGAATAAAGATGCAAGCAAAGTTAATAAATATACCTAAATTAGCTTTTGTTGTTGATCCAACTAGAGTTGATAGTAAACTACACACCAGAAACAGCAGTAATAACATTAAGTTGACTTGTGTCAATCACTCGATCAAATTATTATTTCTTTTGTAACTCCTAAGATTTTCTAAAATTGTTATATACTGCTTTGTCAACGATAATGAAAGTTTTCACAGATTTAAGTATTCTCTAAAAATGCTTTGGATGTAAGCGTCCTCTACAATCCTCACGTAGTGTGATTGGAAACATCTGTGACCTTTAGATGCACTCATAATTGTGTTTTTAAGCTTGGTAGCTAGAGGAAAAAAGGAGTGCCATTAATGGCACTCAGAATAGATTCTCAAGCTTTCATTTTAGAATTTTGTACTTATAATCGGGTTATCAAGATCAACCGTAAGTAGCCCTGTTTCAGAGTTATTTCCAAACCAGTTTTGGTATATCTTCATAATATACTAATATAATAAACAGCTTATGTAGACCTTGAATCATAGTTATAAATTTTAAATTATATTAGTTTAATTTCTCCCGTCCTCTTAGTGAACATATTTTAAAAATTTTACTTTAAAACTTCTCATATATAAGATTCTTCAACTATTCTAGAGATGGGAACTTAGCTTTTCACAAAAATAAATGATAATTAATTAGATTAAGCAACCTGTAATGAGTTTGCTTGTCCTTATCGCTTATATTAAATGATGGCTATTTTATATATTATTTTTAAGCTTCGTTAATAGTATTTTTATTTTTTTAAAAATAGGTAACGACAAAGATTTCATCAAGTATATAACAACCTTTTAGTTAAGATATTTATTTAAAATTAAAAGTAAATTGATATTATAATATTAAAATGGATGCATAAATTTGAGAAACAAATATATAGAGTTGTGGCATATTAGGTCAATTAAATTATTATAAATATATTATTTTATTTTATAGGTCCTTCTTGGTTAAGCAGAGGTACCAGCTGATAGATGTTTTCCAAGCCTCCATAATGATAAAACAGTGAAGTGGAATTATTATAATTAAACAAACAAATTATAAGTTGAATTATCCAACTTAGAAAGCTTTGTTTTACATCTATGCATATCACAATAAAACATATTCTTATTAAAATAGTGTGCTCTCCTTTTTAATTTTAATTTACTTATTTTAATAATCAATTCACATATTTATTATTAGATCCATGTATTTTGTTAAGATCATCAATGTTCAAAATTTATATGAACCATCACCCGAGGGATTACTTTTTTTCATTTTCTTTATAGGAAAGTTAAAAAAAACATTTTAAACAGCTTTTGCTTTACGCTTTGCTAATCTAAGAATTGACTTGTGATAAAACTAAATATTATAATTTCCCTTTTACATCAAGTATATTTTGCATGAAGATAGAATATGTTATTTTTGCAGCTGCTCAATCCCAACTCGTATAATGAAAGCATTGTATCTATAAACATAGAAATCTGATGATTTGACAATCAATTCGGAATTGATCGCTTAGTAAATGTATCGATCATGAATATATAGTAATTCACCAATGCAATATCTTCTGAAAGAACTACAGTCTCAAGGTCAAGAATACTGTTTACAAAGCAGCAACATCTCAATTAAAGATATCCTGCTAAGCTAAAAACTATGAGGCGACTTCTTCAATTTCAATAATCTAGGTTTTTCAGATAGGATACTATGAGTAAAAATATTGATGTAAATCTTGGTATTCCAATTAAAAAGTTGGTGGACACAGTTTACTTTTGAGGGATAGTATTTATATGTTCAATATATTCTTAGTCAGTTTGAAATATTAATTGTAGAATTATTATAAATAAATTCAAAATAGAAAGAAAAGACATTCATTTAATTAAAATTTTAAGGAAAAAAAACATACCTAAATCTTTAATTTTAAAAAGCCTATATTTGATTAGAGCAGAGATGAAAAACGATAGATAATTCACAAGAAAGCTGAAAGATACTGATAATTAGAGATGATATTTAGATATAGTCATATGAACTATTATGAATAGAAAAATACAAATGCTTTTAAGATAAATGGTAAAATACTAATCTTTAGTATTTATTATAAGTTAAATTATAGAGATTCTTCATTTTGAATGTATTCATTAAAAATTGACTTAAAATAAATATAATAAATTAATATTTTTATACTTTTGAGCAAGTTTCATAATAAATTTTTGAATAATTTTATTTATTATCTAGTTTGTTTTACATAATATACAAGTTTCAAGCTATCATTGTCAACTTATCAAGAAAAATATTAGAAGCAAAATAAAGCTATACGTTTTGTTACCTGAGAATGTGATTTATATCTTTCTAAGAATAAATGTAACTATTCTAATATATGGTTTCTTAAAAGCATAATTACTAGAAAAATAAGAAATAATAATAGCACGCTTCACCAAATTCAAAGGTAAAACAGCAGAGGATAATTTATAATTTCAAACAAAATGAACCCATTTAGATCAAACATCTTTCAAACAAATGTGATTGGTTAAACCTATAATTAAAGGTTGGTTTGGGATGTATTTCTCTTTTTGATAAGGATGAAGTTAGTGAGTAAACTATTGATACATCATGAAATGTTTTTGAAAGAGAACCTGGAAACTTGATCAGTTTTAGTGCTAATTGATCTACAATATACCATAATTTTAGGATACTAAAAGTAATTAACTCAATTTCAATGGTAATTTTAATAAATAATAATATTTTTTCTAAGTTTACAGAGGAGACTATAAATTCACTTGATTAGGGTGATATTTCAAAGAAAAATATTGTCAAATTAAATAGTAGAGGTCCAATGAGTTTCAGTAAGTAATTATTAAAAAAATATAAGAATGCATGTTGAAATCAATTAAGAATATGGGTAAATAAATCAGCTAAATGAGTACAAATGACTTATTCATAAGTTGCTGGAAGAACTCTCATTCATGACGAAGGGAGGAAAAAAGGAAATAAAAATTACATAAAAACCATTAAAATATTTAAATAATTCTTTGTATTAAAATGCTTAATATACAACAAAATTATTGAAAAAAATACTTTTTTATAATTATAACTCATAAATTCATTTGAAATTCAATTTAATTTATTTAATGTAAGTAAAAGTCACAATATTTATTATTTACCCCATGAGCTTATTCCAATTCAATTTATAATTCTAACTTATATTGCTTTATATTTAAGATTTTACGAATTCCTTAAATAAATTTTTATCTTATTCATAGTAATATAATTTTGATTTAATTCATTACAAAATTAAATAATTTTTTTATAGTTTAATTATCTTCTTTGTAGATACTTATTCAGCTAATGTATATAACTACTTACTTATGAAACTAGTTTTGATTATAAAGTAAATTTCTTTAATTTTCTCAGCAAAAATGTTATTAATGCAATACATTCTTTTCGGGGAGATTACAAAAATAAAGTTTAAATTTAAATATAAGTAACTGTAATTGAAATATTTTGGATGAAAATGGTATTTTAAAAGCTAATAAAATGCTTATTAGTGATAATTTGTTTATTTTTTAGTAGGTTTAACTATTTATATTTCGAATTATTCAATTCATTTCTATTTAGGCCACTGACCGACTTATCATAATTGTCATATCTTCAAGATATCCTGTGATAGTCTTGACTATTGACTCATCAATTTAATTCATTAAACTAAATCAAATGTCATAATAAATTTCATTTTGATAGGCTTTATTGAAGTGTGGTAATTAAAAGATAAGTAAATATAATAACAAATAAGATTCATTCGAGTTTGCCACAAGAGCTTTGATATTGAAAAGGAAGGTTCTCAATCAAAACTTGCGCTTTTTCAGATATTTACATAGAGAAAAAGTCCATTTCAATGAATAATGCCAGCACTGTTTATATATTAAAATATGGAAAATACCTATAATTGAACTTATATAGTTTATTTACAAAATTGCATAGTCTGTAATTATTAGAAATCTAACATTTATTTATACATTTGAAAAGCTGAGTGCATGGAACCAACCTCTTAATTGATATGGAAATTTCTAAATATGGTATTAATAGAATCACTGATTATTGAAATCAAATCTGTGGAAGTAACCTAAAATAAATAATTATAGCTATTGTTAGATTGCTAGACTATTAATAATTTCCTCGTAATACAACTAGATGCAATTGAAATATGATCAATAATGTGTAAAATTAGAGCTTGCAGAAATAGTTACATAAATTAAAATATTGGTTTATGCGTTTATAATGCTCAGTAGGGGAATGTTTTCTAGTAATATTTAATCGAGAGGTGCCGAAGAATCCACATTTGGTGTGGCTTGTAAGTTGTGATGATAATGTTCATTCAGTATACAAAGTGGGCTTTTTCTTAAATAGGGGTCAACAAAGAGGAAGAATCAGAAATATGTAGAGCCAAATACTTCTTATTGAACTTTGACTAAATAATCTTAATGTGTTACAAAACTAACTTAAACTTCAACTTATTTATTCAATAGCAGCAAAATATGAACAAGCTCATGTAAAAAATTGTTTGAATAAAGGGACTCATATGATGTTAAGAAGTACTATCAAGCCTAGATATATCCAAAGATACTATAATTAATTTTTCAAAAGAATTGATTTAAATTATAGACAGTTACAATAGTAACTTAAACAATGTCTAATATTAATTGAGAGATGATTATACTTTTAATGTGGGAAGATCACTTACAGCTTGTTGCAAAATGTTTGATACAATTGATTAAATAACGATCATAAGTATTTATTACTATAGAAAAATATCTATTTGCTGCAAATTAGATTTTTATTGTTGAAAAATACTCCCTTATTATTTACGCTTATTAAGAGAATTATAAGTATACTTAACAAACGAACTAGTATTAGCTTAATTTAAGTTAAAATTTTAAAATACATACAGATTTACATAGATAAAATTTGCTCATACAAACGCTCAAGCTTCAACCTTTTAAAAAATTGAAGCATTCTTCAATGTTTTAGAAAGAAAAGTTGACTACAAGTGCAATGATCAATATAGATCTTAAAATGATAATATATTATTTATTAATCAATATTTAAATATGGAGAGCTGAAGGATTTTAGTCATTATCTTCAACTTCTTCTACAATTAAAAACATATGTGGCATGATGTTTTATAAGTAATTGTTAGCATTCATAATAAAATTATTTCATAAATTATAGAACTGATAAAAATATACATGTAACTGATGGAGAAGAATTGATTAACTCAAGTAAAATTTTAATTTAAAATTCTTGGAATTAGTAAAAAAACTAATTAAATTATAAATACAATATATAACTCTTCTTTAAAGTCATGTATTTAATATTAGATACGGAGATAGATAAGAAATTAATATTAAGGGGAAATAATACCAAAGGTAATCTTCCTCCCGACCTCCCTTCCGGAAGCATCAGGTGTGGTCACCACCAAACTCGACCGTAGTCAAAACACGTGTCCTTTCTTCCATGTAGCCACTCCGGATTTCCAAGCCGGATAATGTGCTGCCATTTAACGTCATACCAGCTCCGGACGACTATCCCGTACTTTTTTACCAGGTACATACACCACAAAATCCTGGGATATTCCGTGCTTTTTACCAGGTACAAATATCAGCGAACCCTGGGTTTCGAACCCCCTACCCTATCAGAATTGGTCAGTCGACTAACCATCTGGACAGTAGGTCCCAAACTATTTAATATTATAATTATAGAAATACATTTGAAATTGGAAAATTAATTTTAATTAAATTATTAATAAATTTAATTATTGACTGTTATAGTTGGCCAATTTAAATGGTCATGGGCTCATTCGATAAGGAATTTAAAATAAGCTGGACTTTATTACTGGCGGTACTATTTGATCGTATTCGTGGAGTGATATAACTTCACTTTAATGCGAGTGCATAACTTAATGAATTCAGTTGTGATTTATAAAAGTGAAGTTATCTCTCTCTCCAGGTATAAGATAAAATAGTACTACCAATAATAAAGTCCAGCTTAATTTGAATCCCTATCGAATGAGCCCATGATCATTTAAATTGGCTAATATTAACTGCCAATAATTCGATTTGTTAATAATTTAATTAAAATTAAATTCCCATTTCCGAATATATTTCTACAATATAACAATAAATAATATAATCAAAAAAATAAAACTGCCAAGAAAGTCACTGTATATGATTCTTTTATACTAAAATTATCTTTAAAACTATTTTATACATTAAATTTCTTTCTCTGCATAGAGAACATTGAAAAAAATTTAAAGTATAATTAATATTGTATAGATATATTAACTGAAAGGTAAAATAAATACTAGAAATTTACTTTATTAATCTAATACTTAATATATAATCATTATTAATATTATTGCTACTAATATTAATTATGTTAGTTTAAACCATTGATTAGTTGATTAGATTTAGTATATCTAATGTCTACGGGTCTCTCTGGACTACCAACGACCACCCTCTTAGGTCCCTAACTGCCATTCGAGATTTATCCTTGGGGCATCTACCCCTGTCTCCAGTAGTGCGATGGTAGAGCTGCAAAATCCCGTTTTTATTTTTTTGAGATCGGAGTTCAATTGGAAGGTAAAGTTTAAGGTACTAGCTGAGATCTTCTTATTAAGATCAACATGGGTTGGAGTGAGAATTTAAGAATTTTTGAATTCTGAAGTAGATATCATATCGTAAAGAGCTTTGTTATCAGCCCACATTACTTCACCAGCTTCTCATGTTTAAAAGTGCCACTTAAGAATAAAAAATTAGGCTCTTCGGAGTTTGCAGCTAGCTTGATCTTATGGGCCATGTCCCTCGTAAATCTCTTATCAGCGACCATTAATGTAGTTGCTCCAAGGTCCTTCTTTATTAATAGCAATAAATAGTATAAATTAAGATTATACATTGTAAGAACAAATTTAAAACCATATCTCATGAGAATTAATGCATACTAGGATTAAAAACACGATGCAATTAATTTTATTTATTATTCAGAATGTAAGAAAATATATTTTTTCAATTTATGCATGATAATATTTTATTATTAAATTAGATTGATACTAAAAGGAACGTGGTTAGATGAACCTAGTCTCCGACAGGAAGTCACTCAATCTAGGCGCCCCTCTGAAAAGAGAAACGGCAGCCAACTCTCTAAGTCTTAGCACAGTACAGCTAAGCAGAATTTGGACAAAACTCAGACTATTGGGAAACCGATAGTGAATTTTCAGAGGAATACTCCTCCGACTCAAGCTCAGATTATGAGTTCAAAGACTCAGACATACAACTTGACGACAACTTCAATGCTATGATACAAAAAGGTAGACCTCTTAAGTACCAAGAAACTTTCGACTGGTATGGAGTTTAACCCAAACACAGAAAAGAAAACCTAGTGAATAAAAGTTCTTTGATCAACCTACACTACACTGGAATGGAAACAATTGGTACGTCCCCACTTAACCAAATATTCCACTTAAAAACTCCACATATAACAAAGGCCATAAATTTCAGTAAATCTTTAATAGTCTTCCACTTCAATACTAGACTAATCCTTTCACAGCAAAAGGAAAAAAAGATAACGAAAAGCCATCGAAAGTAAACAAGTACAAAAAACAAACTTCAAAAGACAACACCCAGAAACCCCTTCAACAAAACCCCAACCAATGGGAATTCAGAACTAGAGGCAAACCACTCAATGAACAGTTAGAGACAATGGAGAAGAAACCCTCCTTCTTTAACTCCAAAACAAAGCCTTAACTAGAATAGAATTAGCAAGATTCTCACAATACTATCTAATAGTAGAAACCCATGATACCTGAATCTACTATATAGGCTTCTCAGATACAAGAAGAATCACCCAAACTTCGCAACTGGATATGCGAAGAATCACCCAAACAACTCAACTAGATATCTGAAGAATCACCCAACAAAATAGATAAGATACATGAAGAATCACCCAAACACCTACTAAATAGAGAGAACACTATTAAATAGGCTATACAACCATCAGAATCTGGCCAGATTCTGATCAATAAAAATCGAGAACTCAAGCCTTAACAAATGAAAGGGTAATAAATAATAAACTTAGACATCTATACTAAACCAAGAGAAGTATAAACCAAACTATTGCTAAGCAAATTCCAAAATTTCAATCCTAAAAAAATAAGATTAAAACTTCTATAAAGACTCATAGACTCATAGGATGAAAACAAATTCCATAACTTCAGTCCTATAGAGATACAGTTGATTAACTAACTGAGCCCCTTATATTAAGGAGAGCTCTAATTAAGAAGTTTGCAAGAGAGAGTACTTCTCACCAACACTCTATACATGAGTGATTTTGAAAATTATATCATTGGAGAGCAATCTAAAGAACCTAAGCCACCTTAAGTAAATGTTAGAAAAAGACAGAGAAAGAAAATGAGATGGCACTAGAGATTGACAGAGAAGATAAGATAAGTTTAGTGAATTATGTTAAGGTCCAAAATTAACTAATATCACAAACAAAATAACTAATTAAAAGGGCTAGACCCTTATATATATTAAACATATATGAGATCGGGGGTCCCTAGAGACCTCAATGTGATCTAATTATTATTATTATTATTATTATAATATTTTAAACGGGCACATTCTAAACCTCATAACCCCTTATTGAGTTTTTCATGTGTTTTGATTGATGAGGGTAATGTTGGGGATTAGGGTTTATTTTAGTAAGGAAGTATCATATAAACACTAGTTATGAAAATATGAAAGTTTTATATTATCAATTTTTTATAATCTGATTATATGTTCTCATATTTATATACATGTGTTATTATTTTGATTTGAAAAGGAATAGTTTGAGTGACATTTTATTCTAATTAACTTTTATTACATAAATTATCATTTTTACTGATCGTCTTTATGAAATTTGATTATAGCATCATTTCCAAAAATTGGCAATTATGAGCAAATATTTTTGAATTTCATAAAAAAATATTTTTTAATTCAATTCAAAACTTTAATTTCTTTTAACTTGCATTCTTTATAAACATATTTTTATCAAATACAAAAAAGATAGGAAAAATAAGTATAATTGAAATGAAAAATATGCATAAAATGAGTAATTTTAAGGTTCTTGATATCCACAATCATTTTATTTTTTTGTTTAAGAAGTACTATAAATGGATATCAATCTTAAGATTTTATATTTACAATTTTTATAATGTTTTAGACACGCATTAAATTTTGGTATCTTATTAGAGGTCAACCCTGTAAAATAAAAAATAGAGAAAGTTTGCGAGAACTGTATCATATTTCAAAGATGGATTTCCAATTTAACCAATTAAGTTCTATAAAATTAGCACTTAATTTGTTTTAATTTAATAATTACTTGTACTAAATTAGCTTAACTTTAATTAGTACCAATCTAGTAGTACCATAACTTAATTATTACCTAGTTTTTATCTAATGAGGTTTTAATATATTCAAAACTTAATTATTTCCATATACTACATTATTACAAACTATATTGGTACCAAAAGATTTCATAAAATGGAGTCTCAAGAAATTATTGAAAGTAGTTTTCAAAAAATTAAGATAGTTTAAATAAATAATTAAGGCAAAGAATAAATGCATTTTCATTTATATTTTCTTAGTGGATTAATTTTTACATAACATTAAGATTGATGTAGAGATTGTAAAGTATAAAAGAATGAAAATCTCAACCATAAAATTAATAAATTACATTGAATATAACATAAAAAAAGAAAATAATAAAAAAGAAACCCTAATCCCCAACATAACTCTCATTAATCAAAACACATATAAAACTCATTATTAAGCGAGTATAATTAAAATGTGGAGACTGTTAAAATTGAATAAAAAAAAGAGATCCAATAAAATTACGATTATTTGAATTTTTATGAGCAAAGATCCAACAGTCACTAATTTGAATTAAGTTTGAGTAGAACCTTATTTAAATTTAATTAAATAATCAACTAACTAAAAATGGAATTTATTTTTTTTCAGCTTTTCTGATTTTTTGTATTTTTTGTTTATCGGTCAAGTTGATGCTGAATGCTGATCTTCAAGTTTTTCAGAGATATCTACAGGGTATCTTCAGGATATCCTCCTTAAAAAATTTAAAGTGTGGAGAGTGTGGATTCCAACATCAACAAAAACAGTAGTAATAGCACTAATAATCTCAAAATCAAGCATTATTATGAGTCTGGGATTTTCTTAAAAACATCTTGTTTTTCTAAAATTCATAGATGTGATGCCTAATTTTGAAGATGATATTGAAGATAAGATGATGTTGATGAAAACTAAGAAAAAATCAGTGATGTAAAATTTTGAAATTCTCTTGAATTTCAGCCAGAATCATAATAATGCTTGATTTTTGAGATTATTAGTGCTATTACTACTATTCTTGTTGATGTTGGAATCCACACTCTCTACACTTTAAATTTTTTAAAGAGGATATTCTCAAGATACCCTGAAGATATCCTGAAGATATTTATGAAAATTTTTTAAATAAACTTGAAGATCAGCCACAGCATCTAATTGATCGATGATAAAAAAAATCAGAAAAGCTGAAAAAAAACATAAATTCCATTTTTAGTTAGTTGATTAGTTAATTAAATTTAAATAAGGATCTACTCAAACTTAATTCGAATTAGAGACTGTTGGATCTTAACTCATGTATATTGAGATGATCATAATTTTATTTGATCTCTTTTTTAATTTAATTTTAACAGTATCCACATTTTAATTATACTCGCTTAATAAAGGGTTTAGGGTTTTGGGTTTTGATTCTCCCCTGTCTACTTCCATGTAACCATTCTTAGTTAGTAGTTTCATTGATACATCTCTCTTGGAGTTTACAATCCATAAAATAAGCAATCCATTTTCTTGCACTAAATGTAAGGACATGTCAATTATTTCCATATCTGACAAAGTGGGGTAAGGAAAGTCTTATTTTATTTTAATCTCCAAGGAGCAATTCATCATTATTGATAAAATACGATTGAAATGAGAAAATTCAAAAATAAAAATATAACTGTAGATATATATATATATATATTATATATATATTATATATATATATATATATATATAATTACAACTGCCCCTAATTAGGAGTATTCTTATTTATAATTTGATTTAGTTTTGATATTTAAATAATTAATTAATTAATAAAATATAATTAGTGGTCTAGTGGGCAGGTTGTCTGGCAGGGTCTTTAGGAGACCACTTGTATATATATAATTAATAATATATATATTTAGATTATAAAAAAAAAGAAATAATTAATGGAGGCAACAAACCGGAGACCACTAACTCGGATAAAGAAATGACTAAGAGGCCACTGTCACCTTATGGATCATTGGTCAAGAACTCAAATACAACGTCTGTGAGATGGCTGAATGTGATAGCATGAATAACAGCAGCAAAATTTATAAGCACCTGTTGAGCAATTCCTATAGAGATGGTTACGAATAGACATGAAACTCACTGTAACAGTATGTGCCTCCTTCATTGCAACCAGCAGCGCAAGAGTCAACACAATCATTGGTACCGATGTTGGAAGTGACGAGGCTAGGTACCAAACACATTTATGATCTTTGACGATGACACCATCCGAGCTGCAAGAGAGACAGTACTCATTACGATCGGTACAAGCACCACCACTGTTGCCGTATTAATCAGATGCACAGGCGACTCATATATGTGCGACAGTATTGAGGGACGAACCATATGGAAATTTGGTGCATTCATCTGCATCTTTGGCGTTACAACTAGCACATTCAGGACCGTTACAGAGCACCAGGCCGTGGTCAAAGACAGAGCCGGAGAAACGACTTATACAATGCAGTAATGATCTTCTCATCGCATAGCTAATAATAATCTAAATATATATATTATTAATTATATATATACAAGTGGTCTCCTAAAGACCCTGCCAGACCACCTGCCTACTAGACCACTAATTATATTTTATTAATTAATTAATTATTTAAATATCAAAACTAAATCAAATTATAATTAAGAATACTCCTAATTAGTGGCAGTTGTAATTATATATATCTACAGTTATATTTTTATTTTTGAATTTCCTCATTTCAATCGTATTTTATCAATATTACTTCATATAATTTGTTGTATTATTTTTGGCATCTTCTGCAATATTTTGCCACATTTGTAGATTTTTTTCGAATATTTTTGGTTGAGTTAATAATTTGGAAGTTAGTTTTTAACTCTTTTTTAACTGTAGTCATTTCTACGCCCTTTGGTACTTTCACGAATACTTCAGCAAGCCCCGTAAATATCTTATTTTTATTTTTAACTTCAATCTTTTTTCTTTTTATATGATTTCTTCTTATTCAAATTTAAATTTCATCTCATGCTTCTGACAGTCATTGCTTCTTGTGAAAATAAATGTGCAGTATTTGCAAATTTTCTTGGCTAATTTTTTCAATGAATTGTGATTCTTTGTATTATTGTTTATAAAATAGTTATAGATGTGTTCAGATGGAAGATGCCTTATCGAATTTCTTATCACAAAAAGGGCAGTTAGTCTCAATAGTGGCATCTATAAACTCTGACTTTTCTCTCTTTCCCATTTTTAATTATTTTTGTTGATAAATTCTATTGCCCTAGAAGCCATTAAATACAGTAGTAATTCTAAACCATCCCAACAAATATTCAGATCACCTCAATTTGTTTATAACCACAATTTTTGCCGCAAATTGTTTTTACAGAATCAACCTTCATAGAGAATGCGTTTCATAGCCTTCAACCATTTAAGATATTACTATATTTAATTAATTAACAATTAAAATAATTTAGTATTACATGATTTGTTGGTGACATGCTTGCTTTCATTTATAAATGCTTTACTTATTCTATCAATAAATATATTGCTTACGACAATTATGTATCATAACACCTACTCGAATTATTATTTGTAAAGAGAATTAGAATCTGAGTTATTACATTTTTCAAAAAAATTCCCAAATTATTAACAACTAATAGTTTGATCGTGCTGCTGTAGATGAATATCACCATTTTATTAAGAGGCCTAAAAATAATAATTAATAAATAATTGCTTTTAGTTATAGCTATCATGAAGAAGATGATAAGCAAGAGATTTTGAGAAAACTCAATTCTATCTATAATTGTAAGAAAACTAACAAGTCAGGAATTTATAATTGATTATAATTAATTTTATAGGGAATTTTATGCAAAGTGATAGCTTCCAAAAATTATTTGCGGCGAATAAAGGATTTATAATCAATTTGCGGTTTGGGAGAAGGCAGCTTGTGAGATAAGAAAGAGTAATTTACTCTATAATAAATTTAAATTGTTCTATTATTACTCCAATATATTTCAGTATACCAGCTATTTTTATTAACCTATAATGGTTTTTATCAATTTTCATTTGCTAAATTTTTAATTTATAAGAAGTGACAGTTTTAATGCTTATCTTATAATAGTTTATCAATAGCAGACCAGTATACTGACAAACACCTGTATTTCTCAAATTTAGTGAATTTCATTAAGAAAATCATGAATCAACTCATGATGTAATTAATTACATCAGTTAAATAATAGAATTATTTTTATCAATAAACTTTTTGCAATAGATGAATCAACCAAACTTGCCGGGGATATAAGGCCATGGCATCAGGGAGTTACAAAATAAGTTCAGGTCTAAAAGTGACATTATAACTTTCCTAAAATATAACAGTATGTCTTTTTATTTCTTACTTTTTATTGAGCTATTTTTTGACTGCTGATGCTCATCTAACAGTGAGATTTCTCAAAGACCTTTTTGCAGGGGAGAAAGACCTGCACAAAGTTGCTAAAGTAATGGTTTTCAATGTGCCCTATTACGATGAGCTATCTGTTGAAAAGCTTTTTGCATAAATCAAGGATGACCTTGAAATAATGAGATTCATGAACTACTACCCGGATTACCAAGTAGCCAGATAGAAAATATTTCTATGGGGTGCTTGGGACTATGTGACCAAAGTACGTTGAGGTTATAATAAAGCGTGCCAATCTGGTCAGGAAAATTTAAGGCAATGAGGAAGAGATCAAGGACAAGGTGCTTATCAGAGATGACATTTTAAAAAAATATGTTGACGAGCCCTTCTTTTCTAGTAAGGTTAAACTTTATTAATTTATATATAGAAACCAAAGGGAAGGCTATATCTATGCTTAAGGCAAGAGCCAAACCCTGAATAAGGCGTTAAAAAGAGAGGCTCATGAGATTTCATTGCCATTCTAAGATTTTAAAGCCTAAACTGAAGACTATGGCGAAACTAACCCTAACTAACAAAAATTCTCCACTTCCCATATATCTAGTGGAAACAGGGCTCCTTGGTGATGTTGAAATGGAGTGAGTAAAAATATAAAATTTTAAGTCATACTAAATGCTTGATTTTTTTCAAACCTCAGCTTAGTAAAGCCTTAATTTTTAAACATGCTTACCTACAATTCTTCTAAACAATTATAATTATACATTCTCTATACATCTACGTACAATCTATCTATGGCTAGTGTTGATAACATTAAAATCTAAAGTGACAATCTCTTTCTAGTACTATGGCTTAACTTAGGCAAAGTATACTTCAATACAATTAAACTCTGACGAGTATAAGGGCATTGAAAAGGCAAGACAAGACTTAGCTTTAAATCTAATGCTAACACAGTTCTGCTATGATGAGTCCTTATGTTGTCCCAAAAATGACTACATCTCTACTTTAATTTTGAACCCACAAATATTCTAAAGATGCAATGATGTCTCCTTTTTTGACAGTGTTTGTCTTCACTTACTATCCTTCAAGCCCATTTTAAATACTAATGGCCATGATTGCCATCAGAGTGCCCAACTTTGAACCTTCTTTTTTAAAATATTAATTCTACCATTTCTAGGCCCGTGACTTTTATCGAATATAATTAGGTTCAAATATCACCTTAACTACATAGATGACTTTTTTTCCTGAGTCTTTTATACCTTTAAATAATTCAAATCTTAAATTTCTCTATTATACTATCTGATACCCTTTATACTCTAAAAAATGAAAATTTGACTTCAGACTTTTGTATTTAATTTAATTTTTACTATAGAGATAGGCAATCAATGACTGGAGATTTGAGAGTTTGGGAACATTCTATGAAATAGTATAGTTCTATCTTACAATGAATACCATAAATCATGGGTGTCAGGAGACAAAAGAAATTACTTTATTTCACGAGTTATGTAATCCCTACTTGGATTCCTTGGCATTTTAATTTTTGGATTGCGGCCAGCATTTATCAAGAAAACATTTTTTTACGTAATACGCTGAAACATTCAGAATTTAAGAGATATCAGAGTAGATGCATAGCAAATTTTAAAAATTAAATGAATTAAATCAACCATATCGCAACTGTTCAATATATTTTTCAACGTCTGTGAGCTGAGTAATAGAAATTTATCTAATATGACTTATTAAATATTAATTAATAATTAATCAAACTAATATTAATCACACTGAATATCAGTTTGTGGAAATTAAAGAAAATATTTGTACCCATAAAAAATAAATTAAAAAATTAATATAAAATTAAATCCCAAAAATTAAATAAATTTAAATAAATTTAAAATAAAAATATCTCTGTAAAATAAGTTCCAGTGAATCGTACGGGAAGGCCTTCAAAACGCAAGTTCGTAGAATTGCAAAAATTACCTAAAATGTAATTAAAATGTAATTTATTATTTAAGATATTTAAATTAAATCATTCTATTGCCAGCATCAATATTATTTCTTGCTTTACAGTTTGCTGAGAGTAAAGCAAAGATGAAGAATTCAATCATTAGAAGGCGAAAAAAATAATAGTTACTCTTGTAGATTTGGAACACCTTAAAAAACACTTGTTTTTATGAAATATATTAAATGTTTTCTTTTGCAAATTACTAATAATTTTCTTGGAGTTACCAGATTACATGAGGCAAAACTTATTATATTATTAAAAAATATAATTTATTTTTATATTAGTTACTTATTATTAAAAATTATATATACATATATTTTTCATTTAATTTTCTATGATTTATTTAAATAAAATTGAGTATTTTTAAAAAAAATAATTTTATAAATATACATTTGCATTTATATTTCAATTATTGCTACATTTATTTATTTTCAATATTCTTAAATTTTTTTATGCTATTAATTATTTTATTTTCAATTTTTCCTCTGTTAATTTTTTATTTTAATCTCATTTTACTTATTTTTAAACATAATACATTAAATTAGTAATTTAATTAATTTTTCTTTTAATTCAATTTACTCAATAATTTTTATCTTTTATTTTCTTTGGCCTTTTTTAATTCGACTACTTTTTACTTTAATTTTCTTATATTATATAATTTAATATATCTTTTTTTATTTTTACTTGATTCATATTTATTTTCGATTTACTAATAATCAAAATAAATTATAATCTTTTATTTAAACTCTTTCATTTTATCTTATCTTTGATTTATTTATTGATGGTGATTAAGTATATTTATACTTGTAATTTAACTTTTGGACTTTCTTCTATTTTAATTTCTATTGTGAGATGAATTTTCCATCTTCATTCTTTTAATATAATTTATCTTATTTCTATTTGTATATTAATATTGATTATTATTAACACTTTAATATAATTTACTTCCTTACTTTTTTTCTCTTTGTAATTTTTCATAATATTTGAGATTTTAAATAAATACCTTAATTCAGCATCCCAGCTGTGAGGCCATTGTTAAATTTCTTGACTTCAAACACTTAAAATCGTTAAGATTATAAAATTGAATAAAACAATTGCTAAATATGTATATCATGAATAAATTATAGATTATTGTATAGCATTTCTTTCCTACTTTATTATATTTTATTCTACTCATTTTAACATCTTTCTTTCTTTTTCAAATGTTTTATATCTTATGTACTGATTTTTGAAAGGTTAATATTAGCACTTATATATATATTATCTATATTTCACTACATCATCATTATGTTACAGTTTAATATTATTTAAGTACTATAAAAACTCTTTCCACTACCTGGATAAATCAT
The DNA here is from genome assembly GCA_000711775.1 of Oxytricha trifallax. Taxonomy (NCBI): domain Eukaryota; phylum Ciliophora; class Spirotrichea; order Sporadotrichida; family Oxytrichidae; genus Oxytricha; species Oxytricha trifallax. Next base: position 2,964 of record ARYC01000303.1, on the reverse strand, counting down.
ATTAATTTGTATTGTTTTATATATGATTTCTAATACTTTATTAATATTTTTAGCACTATTTTAAACGGAAATATAAATATGTTGTTGCAAATATTTTTAATTATAGACGAAAGATTTGTGTTTATTGATTGATAATCAAAAAAGGTTAGGGATAAAAACTCAAATAATTAATAAGATACACAAATTTATCTGATTCCTAAATGTTTTCAATGAAAAAGGTATATAATATTACTTTAATTAAACAGTATAGTAAATTTTTATTAAATGCTTAAACAAAGTTAAGAAACAATTGATCTTGATTCCCAAGTTAAGAAAAGTGTGGCTATAAAAGGATATTCCTGAGGAAGCAAATGGCTTAAAGAAAGAAATTTATCTTCTAAATTTAGAAGCCAAAGTATCTTAATTTTGATTAATATAAATAACAAGTTTCATATTATATGAAAATCTTAGAATGCTTTATAGATAAAATGATAAGGTAGAATTTTTTGGAAATAAATCGAATTTTAATTGAAAATTAACACTAATTATAATTGAGTCATAGCTCATCACCCTCAGAGACCCATCCCTCCCTCAAATTATTTTTACGTGCAAAAAGTTCAATATACCACCCACCTGGACAAAGTCTATCTACAATATCTTTTATTGCCTCTGGTTTTTCAGAATTAGAACCCGGAATAGCTTCTATTATGTCATCAGCAGTGAAAGCTTTCATGTTAGATGGAACATTTCCCTTCAGTCCAATTAGACAAATCTCTTTGCTGTGTCTTAAGTGATATCCAGGTCGCTTTTTATATTTATTTTGCTTCCCTTTTTTGATCCAACAAATACTATCAACAATCCTAATATATTTGAAATCAGACAAAATTTAACTTACCGATATCCTTTAAGTAGCATAAAAGCTATAGCATCTACAAATTTTTGTGCAACTGTCCACATTAGTAGGTAACCTTCATCCTGCAAATCTTCAATTTCTAGATTGTATAAAAACTCAGTAGAGAGAGTGTTATAGGGGATAAATTCCTGACCTGTTTCTGTAGTAAAGTTTATGCCCCATGCAAAATCCATAGTTACAACTTAAAACTTTTATCCAGTAAATTTCTTATGGACATCTCCAATGTTCTTACAAGTACCGGTTTTTGTTAAGTCTGCGTTAATTGGAATAGAAGGAATTTTTTATTCTTAGCATTTTAATTGTTCGATTTTGATTCTTGACTCATCAATTAGGGTTGAATATTTCTTTAGTATTTCATCATATTCTTATCTTTCATTTTAAATTTGATAAATTAATTATTGCATTTGCTGATTGTGAGTTAGTTGAATTTTGTTAGTAATTTCATTTTGCACTTATTATTACTACTCACTAAGAAAACCAATTGTTTCGTAGACTATTTGATTTATATATGAATAACATTTATTGATAAACATTATCTATTTATGATAACTCTAAATGTCTCTAGAGTTAAACTCGCATTAAAATACTTTAAGTTGTCTCTCTATATTTTCATTGGTAAATTCAATTAAGTTTATCTCAGTGTTTGTAATTTTTTACAGCTGTTTATTCTCCTTGCTTTTTAAATTTCCTGGGTTTACATATTCAAGTATAAGTTTTTCAGCTTTTTTTCCTTTTTTTGATAATTTTTAAGTTTTAACAAAATGCTAAATCATTGAGGTTTTACAATTTATCTGCTCCAGTATTAATAATTCACGATTTTGTTGGTTGGGTGATGAAGTATTAATATAGTCAACATCCTTGCAGAAACTGTTACTTTTGAACTTCTATAGAACTTAATTAAATTCAGTTTTAGTTAATTAAGTGAATTCATCCTCGCTCTCATATGATCTGTAAGCTTAGTCTATCAGTTTTAATTTCCTTTCTTGTTCTTTAGATTTTTGTTTCGTGATTTGGTTATTAGGTGAAACCTTTTAAATACTGATTTTATCATCTGTTTATCTGTAATCTCGATCTCTTTAAATTCTAAAGCCATTCAATTATATCCCTTTGTCCACCAGCTGCTTTTAATGACAATTAATTACGTGAGAAGTAATAGACTTGCTATTAACACGGGGATCAGACTTATCGGCACTTTCACAATATAGGCATACGTAAACATTCCTATTCTTTATTGAGCTGTTTTAGATTTGATTTTGTTTTTTTATATTGAGTCTTAGTTTTCACATTTACACTAGTTGAGAATCTTTTTAGAATTAATTTTTTAATTATTTATTGTCCAGAAATTTTTAGACTTTATGATTTGTAATAAAAATTTTTAAAAAGGTTTGAAAGTTTGTTAATTATAAAAGCTGGTTGATTTATTAGAAGATAATTATATGTTTTCTTGAATTTAAATTTTATCTGTAGAACTCATAGTTTTTTAATTAATACTATTCGTAATTTCTTTGATAAATTTTTTCATTATGCTGAACGAATCTGGCTATAAGACCTTTATTGTTTTTAATGAAAGTCTATTGCTTTTTTTTATTAGAACTCACTTAGGTAGGTAATTTTTATTTCTACATAATTAGTAAGCATACTTAAGTTCTTAAAAATGGGGCATTTAAAAAAAATTAGTTGGTAAGCAAAATTAAGTAATAAAATTTTAAAATGTTTTTAATACTAACCCAATTTTTTAGGAAAGTAATTTTGCAAATAATTTTTTCACCAATAAACTTTTATATTTATTTATAAACTATTTTGTTGAATTATTGCATGAAATTTATTGCTTTTTAAGCAAACTATTCAAAGTGTACTTAATTAGTAAAAGGATAACTCTTACTTTTAATCGTTGCTGATTTTTACTAAATGAATTTATTAGACAATTTGCGCTTAATTTACTTGGTTTTTTAAAATTTTAGAAATTTAAAGTAGTTCTTATATTTTTTCATAATATAATCTGAAATTTTGACTTGGATAAAATTTTTCAGATAAAAATATTAACTATCATATCAAACAGTCTGATAAATATT
>ARYC01000302.1:0-14326 GCA_000711775.1 Oxytricha trifallax | reverse complement strand
AATTGAAGAAATAAATTATGTTTCAATTACAGATGTGCTTATTATAAATGATCTTCAATTTTAAAAATCAACATATTGGGGTTTATACCTCCATCCATAAATAAAGCATTTCGCATTATTTGAAAATTTATAAAGTTTGTCATTTAGTGTTGAAGATATTGGAAACAAATACAATATTGAACAAATTCAGTTAATTAAATAAGATTTATAGAAATTAAAAATATGTTGCTGAAAAGTAAGATCCTACATAATTAAGAGAAGTTTTTGATTTTTTTAAAAACTCTAAAATTTTTAAGAAAGTTATTGTCAAAGTACAATTTTTAATTTTAATTGATTATATGACTCTATAAAAGCTTAATTTAGGAAAGTATGAGGTAATGTTCAACCCAGTACACTTCTTAGACTTGGTTCTTAGTTTCTATGGTTATAGGCTGCTAAATAATGTAGCATCATTTAAAAAGGGTGTAACTCCCAAGTTTGAGTTCGAGAATATTTAAAATAAATTTTAAATCACTGTGAAAATGATAAGATCAATTTGGGATCCCAGCATATTGTAAATAGTGGATGATTGAATTTGAATTAATTCAAGCAAATTAAAATATTAAAAATGCTATAATTTTTTCTAAATTTTTAAATAATTCTTAATAGATATTTTGATTGAGCTATAAATAAAGTGATTATAGTAGTAAAAATTTAATTTTATAATTTGAATTAAAAAATAAAATTAATAAAGAGTTAATGGACTTATTTTTACAGTAATTAATAAATTTACTTTTTTTTTAATTAAAAAAATCATTCACATCTATTAGGAAAATTATTTTTAAATATAGGAAGGAATTTCTCTTCTTTTGAAATGGTATATGCAACCAAGAGGTAAGTTTCCTGTCTTATACATAAAAATATTTAATTTGTTTAAATTTTTCAAATATTTATCATCGATTCAGTTATAAAATTCATATTTTAGCATCCAATAATTTATATCATGATCAAAGTTCACATATCTCTCTAAAAAGCATATATATTGATTTAAATAATTATTAGAAAACAAATATTTTTTGCAATATATAATAAGAATATAGCTAAATTTAAACCTTGAAATTATATTAAAAATGTTTAAAATAAAGGGTTAATTTTAACTATTAATTACAATGTTGTGTGAAGGAATCTTTTCACCCAAAAATATATTTATTTTACGATTTAAACATAATTAATGAAAATATTGAATAAGATAAATTTCATTGCATACTTGAATGTTTTTTATCATTCGTTTATTTTATATTATTTTTATCTTAATAATGAAATTATTTATAATACATTAGAGCTAAAAATTTCAAGGCGTAAATATTAATAATTATTGATTAGTTAGCTATATTAAAATACAATTTTTTAAGAGCATAGTTTCATTTGTAGGTATTTTAAATTAAATCAGTGTAATTCTGCTGGTTTACTGGCGAGCTTTGCACAGTCAAGGTATTTGATAAGTCCAAATGCTATTCACTCCATTCTTTAAAGTGAAATTAACATTGATTTTGAAGATAGAAAGATCTCGCTATTAATAATAAAGAAATCTTCCACTTTATGATAAATCTCAATTCCGCAGTTTGATCTTGTTGATTTGCCTGCTGCTTACATCGTCAACATCGTTACTATTGAAGTTTCCAGTTCCATTCATCATGTTGATTGTGTCACTATTCACTTTGTTCTTGGTCTCACATCTGGAGTAGTAGCACTTGGATTCTAGATACTTTGCGTATTGTACAGTAGAGTAGGTTGGTTTATTCGAAGGGTTATGTCCCTGGCATCTCACTCCATCATCGCCTGAAATTTAAAGATGCTCCATATTCCCTCCTCACTCACTAATTAATAATTATATTTAAATATAATATTACAAATTAAACAAATAATCAATTTATTTTTCTCCATAGTATAATTTTTAAACAAATTATTGATTTAATTAAGAGATATTTTAAATTATTATTGAATTAAAATTCTTAATATGGTACTAATTAATTTTATCAATCATAACAATATTCTTAAAATTGATTTTTAATCTATTAAAGTTCAATTGTACTAATCGATTCTCTGATTTTTCAAAAATTAAGCAATATCTATAGTCTTTTAAATTTGATTCTTTATAGTAAATAGGAATTTTAAATATTTTTGTTAAGTTTTAAACCATAATTTCCATAGAATAATTTTTAATCTATTAAGTATGAGCATCTTGGTTTATTTGAATTTTTTTTTTACTTTTTCAAATAAATTAAGTCTTTAACAAAAATTCTATAATATAGTTCTTTCTCTTAAAATTTATCAATATTACCATTAATTTTTACAAAGTAATTTTGAATCTCAAAATCATTTAGAATTATAATGTACTAGTTTCATGTTAAATGAAATTTCCATTTATTTTTTCGATTATCAATAGAATACGAAGATCGGAATAATTTAATAAATCGATGTGAAATTAATCAAGTCTATTTCTCTCATTCAAACTTAAAAGTTCATTTAGTCCACTAAAAAGACTAAATTGCTTAAAATCACAACTTCTATATAAACCTTTATTTTCAAGGTATTGCTGCTTTTTATTATTTCTTTCATTTCTTGGATAAGTGAAATATAATTTTTGAACATTAAAAAAATTACTCAACATTTTCTAAAAGTCTTCTGTACTTGTATTTTTGATATTAATTATTTTAGAGTGATTGAATAATTGCACAATTTCAATACTATAAAATTAGCATTATATCAGACTTAGTGTACCTGTACTTAAAATTTTTAAATAATTTAAATAATTAAATTGGAATTCAATTTTAATTATTTGCATAAACACTACATTTTTTGAATTCTATTTCTTTAATGCTATCAAGACATTTTTATTAATGCAGTTTTATGAAGACTCTACTCATGAACTTAATTAAATATTTATTGCGTTATATCTAAAAAAATGTTAATTTAAATTTCTTCTATAATTACAATATGTAATTTAGTGATTTGATATCAATTTCTTTATTTGTGATAACAATTTTTGCAAAATTTTACTCTGAAGTTTGATATTAAATATATTTGCATAAATTTCACTCATTCTGAGAAAGTTTTGAAATTATTCTTATAATTAAATTATAGGGTAAGTATGAAAATACAACTACTTTACAATTTTTATTCATTAAATTATTTTTTATTATAATTTTTATTTATTTAGAGTATGTTTTATATAATTAAAAACAAGTTTAAATATTCAAAAAAATTTAACTTACTCAATAAATTAAGCTGATACCTTTAAAAAATTAATTATACTATAGCTTTTAGATCACACCATCAAATTTTTCATAAAAAATAATGAAAATCTAAAAAATAAAATATCAATATTTGATTAAAATTATTAAGTTATTTATTCGATTAATTAATTGAATATAATTAAAATAAATTTTATTAAATTTTATTATTAAGATTAATTATTTAAAATACTAGTTTTCTAAAAGAATATTAAATATAAATAGCTTAAATTTAAATTTATAATATAAAAATTAAAATCTGAATACTCACATTATTATAATATTGGATGTATCTATTAGTAATTTTCTATAATCTAATTTAATTTTTTACTTCGTTTGCAAACATCACTTATTAATAGTCTTTTGTATCCAAAAATATCATTCTTAATTGATTTTTTAATTGAAAGATTTGTTGTTTTCATTATTAAAAGAAGTAATGAGCTGAAATTAAGATTTTCCATAAATTATTAATAATTTACTATTGTGTGTTCATGCTAATTCAGCTATTAAAAGTCTATCTTGTAAGACAATTTATTACAAATTATTTGAATTTTCTATTTCTTAAGATCAAGTTGATTGGAAAATATCTTCTGAATTTCAGTGATATCTAAATCCTCTAAAATTACAAACTTTAATATGACATTGATTTTTAAACTATGAAATTGCTTTGTAAATGCAATTACTTCAATGTAAAACATACTAATTACTAGTTTTTTGAGATTGATTAACTTAGTTCTACTTAAACCATAGATTAAATTGTTTTGAACTCTCTTGCAGTCTCTAATAAAGTAAAATCCACTTGGATATTTTGTAAACTATTGAATTTTTAAAGGAGGTTTGCGATCTTATGATTTGTTTATTTGAGGACTAAAGATTTTGCATTCTAAAAGATGTCTACTAAGAACTAATTCCTTAAGTTGCACTAATTAAAAACAATACAGCCATAAAATTATAAACCTGAGGTAACAATTTAAGAGTAAGCTTAATTCTACTAATCTTGAGGTGTTGTATTCTAATTTCTTCTTAGCTTATACTCCTTTTTTAAGAAATCTAAATTGTAAGATTACATAGCTATAATTTCGCATTTTAAAAAAGTGATCTTCTTGATTCGAGTTATAAATTTATTTTGTGTCAACTAATTAAATATGTTAAGAAGTTACATAAAATTATATTTTTCAATATTTATACATTTTATTGATAGTTCAATGTATTTGAAATAATGAAAAACTATTGCAATTCAATTGTAAATGGGTAAGTTATTATTAATTTACAAGTAGAATCTATTTTACTTTGATTGAACTAGTTTGTATTTTTTCATTTCTATTCTTAATTTAGTGGATAATTTTAGTATTTTAGTGAATACTGTAAAACTATCTAGATATAGTGAAGCAGCTTCAATAATTTTAATGATATTCATTTTTATAATTATAATATTGTAATTGTTTATATTTTGATAAAACATAAATTTTTAAATATTCATAATTCTATCAAATAAAAACTTAATAGTTAAAAAACTCATATTATTTATCACACCTATAACTTTTTTTACTTCTGCAATATAATTGAAATAGAGAAAACTTATAAATCTTAAAAATTTATAAATATATATATCTGACACTTTATAACAAAAGTAGTTAATTAAGAAATTTAACTTAAATTATTTTGTATTACATTAATTTTTAAATTTATAATATTATTTAACTTAAAAATAAACCTAAGTATTCAAAAATCAATTCATGACAAAAATAAATGTTGTAAATTTATAAAGTTTATTTGAATTACAAATGATATTAATACCAAGTATTATTCAAAGGGCATTTATAATGTTATTTTATCTTCAATTTAAAAAAATGTAAAATTTTACTAGTAAACTAAAAAGATAAACTTAATCTATGAATCTCATAAAGCATATCTTTATATATTTAATTGTTTTAAGACTTGTTGTTAACTTGATAAATAGATATTTTTTTTTAAAATCATTAGTTTAAATATTCATTTTTGTACATAAAAGTATCTTGATTTTATTAAATAATTAAATTTATTTAAATGACCTAAAACACTCTAAATAAGCAAAAGAGAGTGAAACTTATAATTTACAGCTATCTTAGTATGAATAAATGCTTTAGAGATATAAGCAAATTATCGAGATAAGAAAGAGAACTATCTCTAGAAATTAAGAATCACAGGAATCAAGAATAAAATAACTTAATATTATAATTAACTCAAGAACCAATATTTATTCCACATTAACAACAGTACATAACTAATTGCAGTAATTATTATATGTTCTTGATAAATGAGGAGCATATAAAAAATGGATTTCTAACATACTACAAAATTATTTTATACTTTTTTTAAACTAACAAATATTCAAATATAACAATTAGCTATAAGATTTCAGGGATCAAAGATATAAAACTATAATTTTTAAGAAAATTTATGAGAATTAGTTCAATAAATTTTGTGTTGAATTAGATAGTTATAGATAAAGTTGTTACAAATAAAATATTCTATATAACAAATGAATTAAAGATTTTAGAAAATTAAGCTTAATGCTCAATTATAGGAATTCATCTATATAGTATGGATTAAATATCTCATCATGAAAATATAATAAGGATTATTCAGTTTAAAGATAGGTATAAATTAACTAATATACTTGAATTGCAAATTTACAATACAATAATATTTGACAATGCTTTCATATAACAACTCCCTAATCTTCAAAAACTTGAGCTTATAAATACTTTTTTCACTAATTTCTTTTTTAAAAAATTAGAAAAATTAAAAAACTTGACACTTTTAAAAGTTATTAAAAAATTGGAATCTATTCATTTCATTCATGAAAATGTAAAAACAACTGACTTTTAATTTTTAATAAGCTAACCTAATGCCTAAGCTTACACTGCATTTAAGCATCTAACATATTTAAGTTTCAGTGTTGATGATATAAAGTTTAATGATATTCATGATTTAAGTTGTTAAATTAAGCAACCCTTGTAAAAACTAGAATTAAATTTAAAAACTAAACAACACCAGTTTATTTAGAAAAAATATTAAAGATTTTTTCAAAAATTCAAAACTTTGACAGAATTGTGATAAAATTACCTCATTTAATTTTGTTTAGTTTAGCTACTATAAATAAACTCAAGCTAACACAGAATTAAGTAATTTTTAATGTAAATCATTATTTAAGAATATTATTAAATCTAAATGGCTACAAAATGTTAAATGATATTGGGTCTCCACAATAAAAATATAAATTTCTACTATAAATGGAAAATATTAAAAATAAAACTAGCTTGACTATTAAACTATCCAATTAGAGAAGAAATTAATAAACCTAATTAAAAGTAATAGGTGATTGACATAACGTAAAATAGTATGTTTTTTATCATTAATGCACTTAATTTTTAATTATTAACGATTCGCTAATTATTCACTTCTAAATTTATAAATCAGACAAATTTTATTCTATTTTGGATTGAAAATCTCCAGAATTAATTTGCTTAAAAAATTAAATAATTATAATTATCATATATAATAAATTAAAAAATGTTTATTTTTTCTACTTTTTTTTCATCATAGAATATTTTAAATATTGATCTGAAAAAGTATATTTAGTCTTAATATATTATTTAATCATAATTAAATACCAAATTGATTTAAAAATTGCTTTAGAAATCTTAGAACATTTCTAATTGAAAACTGAATATAATCTTTTTTTATATGTGTGATAAGTGTATACTTACTGCTATGATTTACACTCATTTTATTTTGTTAATATTGAATAATAAGCACACATTAAGAAATATATAAATCGCTTATCTCTCATCGATTTAGAAAACGTTAATTCTTAAATGATTTTGAAGAAAAAGGAAAGTTTAATATCTTTATTCTATTTAATTTCCCTTGTTTTTCATTTATTTATATCAAATCATAAAAAATATATAAATGTAAATAAGATACTTATAACTTTAACTTTCATTTTATATATTTAAACATTGAATGAAAACCAACTATATAGTGAGGAGTGTATTCTAATTTTCAAGTCTATCAAGGACAGAATAGGTAAAAATTGCTTTTAGCTATTCAATAACGGAATTTTTCCTTTTTTTATGTAAGTTAAAAAATAATTGAGTCGAGTGACATTGATTTAACAACAGCAATAAAGAAATAAAGGGCGAGTTAATATTTAAAAAAATAAACCTTAAACCCATAATTTAAAAAATTAATATCTCCTATTTGGATTTAATTAATGTGAAATTTCAAACTTAATATTCCATATTAGAGAATACTGACTAAATTATGATCTTTTAATTTATATTTCTTACTTTAACTAATTTATCATATAAAAATATTTAACAAAATGAATTATGGTAATTTAAATTGTATATACTTGATTGCATATTTAAGAACTGTGATTTTATAATTGATTGTTAAAGCTAATCAAAATTAAAATTTTTAAGAAAAATAAGAGCACATATTAAGCTATAGTTTAATGTTTCTAATTTATCATTTTTATATGTTTCATTCAACTATAACATTCTCAAACTGAATATTTAACCTTTTGAAATTCAGTTGAATAGTCCTATCACATGATTTCTAAAATGAAATTCTATATTTATATCCATTCTCGTTTGATTCTTATTAAATGACAGGAATTTTTAGTTTTTCTGATAAAAATTAGACCATATTCTAAATAGTTGCTTATTTAATTCTATTGATATGAGACCTTTTAGAAAACATATCTTTTTCTTGTTTTTCTTTGAAATATTATATGTCATTGACAAACAATTCTATTGTAGTGTTTTTCTTCCTGAAATTTTTAATGACTTTTTCAAGATCACCAAGCTCGAGTTTAAAATTTAGAAATATTTTCAATAAAGCACTTGTCTTAGTTTTGTTTTTTAGGTTTTCATAATACTTTTAATCAATTAAAAGATCTTTAAGGTTATAAAATTCAAACATTTCAACACTAATTTAGATTATCTTATCATATTAACTGATTTACTTAAAGTAATTAATGCTACTAAAGAGATCATATCTTCTACTATAAAAGTCTTATTCGGTTTTATTAAGCATTTAATTTTTTTACTCCACTTCTTCTTCACTTTTTGGATATGATAAAAAGACTTTTTAAATATTGTTAGAATTGCTGAATATTTCGTATGGATACAAAGTTTCTTTTATTATAATTTGTGAAGCATGCTTGAATAATTGCAAAAAACTTAAGTTCCAAAATTCACAATATATCAGGCTTAAAGTTTTATTAAACTTGAAAGCACTTAATATGTCCAAAATTTAAGTTGGAATGTCATTTTACCTTGTATATTTTATCACACAACCATTGAATTCAATTTCAGTTATTTTCTCAATAAATTATTTGGATTGGAGCTTGGACATAATATATAATATTGTTTAGATTAACTCTTTATGTCAGGATATTTCGAAGAATACCAGTTTTAAACTTCTTGATATTTGAAGAATGTAATCGAGAGATTGAGTGTCTTGGAAAGAATTTTTCATAATGATTGTTGAGTAATTTTATTCTGAAGTCTGATATTAAACATGTTTGCAGAGATCTCTTTCCTCATGTGAAAGTTTTGAAATTAACTTTATGATTAGATCAAATGGTAAGAAGGAGTAAATCATAATTTTACAATTGTTATTCATTGAAATTAATTTATAATAATTATTAGAAAGGATTTATTGTTTTATTTTATAATTATTTCACAATTTTGAATATTTAAGTGATTAGTTTTAAAATTTATGGATAGTTATATAATCAATAATTAAGCACTAAATTCATTTAAGATAGATCTTAAAATTTAATGAAGGTTATGTTATTAATAAAACCTCTATTGATTTTTATAAACCGTATTATTTTAATAACCTTTTGCTAAATTAAATATACATTAAAACTAGATTTCATTTAAGAAAATTAAATTTTTTATTTATTATAAATGTTTGTTCCATCTTATATTAAAAAGGTTAATGTAATATGTTGTTTTTTTAATTGTAAAATATCTACATAAAAATATAACGTAATATAAATTATTTAAAAATCTTTAAGTAAGATTGTTCTTTAGAATAATTCGATTAAACCTCTAAAAATATTTAATATTCTAAAAAATAAAGAGTTTGTGAAAACTTATTATATTATATAAATTAAATTACTTTCACATTACAAAAATATTGGAGGTATCTATAAATAGCTCATCATATTCGAGAATGATTTGGTTTTTTGGTATTTAAATATCACTTATAATAAGTCTCTTATATCCTTAAGATGCTTTATTAATTGATTCTTGAATTGAAAGATTAGTCTCTTTCATTATTAAGCTCAATATTTAGTTTAAATTCATATTCTCAATGAAATTTAAATATTTTTGTATTGAGTTATTGTGCTCTTCTAACTATTTAAAGTCAATTGTAAATTGCAGGTAACTGCATAATATTATTATTTTATAACCTTAAAGATCAAATTGGGTCTAAAATAGTTTTGCAAACTCGAGTATATTAACTTTCTTTAAAAGTATAAACTTTAATGTGATATTTGTATCCATACTTTAAAATTGCTCTGCAATTCTCATAATTTCTTAAATTGACCGAATTCTAATGACAAACTACCTCAAATCATAAAACTTTAACCGGAAGAATCCCAATTTATATATAGTTTACATATCTTAAATATATTGATTATTTAGAATGACTAAATCTAGTTGCAAATTTTCCAAATTATAGAATTTATCTAGAATCGGTGAAACTTAATGGCTTGTTAATTTCAGGACTAAAGACTTTGAATTCTGAAACAAATCCAAAAGGTGTTGATTGTATAATTTACAAGCATTAAAAACTGTACAATTTCAATATGATAAGCCACTGGAGATCATTTCATTATAATTATAATGTTCCTATTCTTGTGTCGTAAAACTCTCAGTTTCGCATTACTCTTAAGCCTCTGAAAGAAAATTTAAGTCTTAAGACTTTATGGCTTAAATTGTGCATTTATAAAATGTGAACTTTTTGATATATTTAATTTGTTTGTTGACTGTGAGTTAATTGAAAATGTTAAGAAGTTGAGTGAAGTTTTCTTTTTCAAATGTAATTGATTCAAATGTTATATTAATATATTTGAAGTGCCGAAAAGCTGCTTCAATCTATTAGTATTTGGGTAATTCATTTATGAATTTCAAGTGGAGTCGATTTACTTTTGATTGTAACTTTTTAAATTGTTTCATTTGTTTCCTTGATTTTGCTGAAAGTTTTAAAATTTTAGTGAATACAGTAAAACTATCTAAATATTGAGAAGTAACTAAGAGTATCTTAAATTTGCTCATATTTAATAAGAATTTAATTTAAAATTCTAAATAATTATTTTACTTATTTATTTATAGTAATAAAAATGTCGTTCATTTAAATATTTGAAATATAAAAATTAGTATAAAAGTAATTTAATTATAAAAAATAAGGAATTGTCTTTATTTAACATAGAATACATTTAAACTTTATTAAAATATCTAATATTAACTTCACAAGATTATAAAAAATTATGGTATTTGAACCTTTATATTAATACCTTTAATATAATTTAAATTTAATATAAAATCCATCAAATATTTCACTTTTTTACTTCACACAGTATGAATATACTTCAAATAACTTCAAACATAATAGTCTAAGAATATCAGAAGTGTGGGCCATACCCTAAACTAATATATTTCAATTTAAATATTGTTTCAAGACATCAATTTCTTTGAAAATAGATTTATTTCTATCATCTATATAAATATTCTCATATCTTCAGTTTATTTTATACTCTAAAAATACTACAAGTAAATTGATAAAAATAACAAAGTAAAAACTTTATATTATTTAAATATTTCTTTAAAAAATTACTGTTAAGAAAATATCATTATTGATATACTAGAAATCATTTTTATTATGTATTTTTAATATATTTTAAAGGTTGTAAATGTTTATCATAATATTATTAGACTTTGATATTGTTGTTGTGTGTAAGAGTAATATCTTTATTATAAAAATATTTGATAATTTTAATTTTTATTAATATTAATATCTATCATTAAAATATTATTTTATACATTATTTTGTTTTTATTATAAAGAATATGATTCTGATTTCTTATATTAATATTAAATAGTTTTATTATTTAAAAATTTTGGATAATCTCAATTTTAATAGATTTATAGGTATTTTATTTGAATAAAAAAATTGATATATTTTATAATTTGATTTAATTTTTATTATCAAAAATAATCATTTTATATAAATACATGTACGATGAGATTTGTCTCTTTAATATTTAAACTTAGATTTAAATATTTAAATCTTAATAAAAGTAGAACTTATTAAGTATTAATTAATTTTTTTTAAAAAAATAGTAATATTAATTAAATTTAATTAACAAAAAATGGTATAATTCTAAGAATTCATGTTTGCTAACTAAAGTTTAAAAGCATGTAATACATTGAATAAAGTATTCTCATCTATTCAGTGGACTACAAATTTAAAGCTATAAGTCTTTAGATTTTTCAGCATGAATGAGGCTTTTAAAAAACTTACAAAGTTATCAAAGAAGGATAGAAGTGATCTTCTTTAATTAAAAAATGTGGAGAATAATAACAAGTGCTTATAAGAATTCTATGTATCATTCAAAGAGAAACCAAGTTATTAAATAGACATTAATTATTTGTAAAATTTCAGTAACCATTATGTTTTATAGTAAAATATCAATTAAGATTTGAATATAACTCAATACTTTGACTATTTCATTGAATCACTTCCAAAAGATCGAGTATCTAAAATTTAATTGAGTTTTTTACACAAATAAAACAGTACTAACCATCAATTTAATTCCATAGAGTTCATTGAGAACTTTCACAATTAAAAAATTGTGAAAAGAAAGATTACTTTACAGGATAAAAGTTTTGACTATAACATTTAAATTTAATTACCTTTGTTGGACACTTAAGAAATTTATATCTAAAAAATATCGGCAAGCCTAAACTTATTACCTAAGTTTAAGATTTATGAATAAGCTTTATTAACTAATAGTCAAAATTTGTAAACATTAAGAAACGAAATTTCCACTGCAGACAAACTACACAATTTATAAACAAAAAAATTCGTTTTTAATCTCTCAATAATTGCAGATCCTAAATTTATTGGAAATATGGTGTAAGCCACTAATATTTAATTAATTAATACGTGCATTCATTCATTTTGTATAGAGTAACTATTGCAGTTGCAAAGTGTATAGAGAATAAAGTTGATTCATTAATCAAATTGTAAATCAAAAGATTATAATGAAAGCTAATTAGATAAGCTTGGTTTTAAATATTCTTTGACTAACTAACAAATAATTTAGTTTAAGATGTTGAATAGTCTTACGATACAATTTAATGATATTTAGAAATATAATGAGTTAAAGAATTTGCTAATTTAAAATTACTCAAAAAGCTTTAAGTTCAAGATAATTTTTGGATTTCAAACATGCATTGGGGAAATCTTAGACAACTGTTTCTTTCCAAAGAGTTTTGAGGTTAAAATTATAGCACCATTATTCTCAATATTTGATTCTGAGAAAACACTCTAATGCAAGCTTCCAGATTTTAGAAAATATTTGTCTAATGATTTTATGAGTTTATTGGCAAAAGAAATAAAAAGCCAAAACTGTTTGAAATATTAAGAAATCCAATATAATAAAATATCAAGTTCCTTGAAAAGATCTTTATTGGCCATAAAAATAAAGAAAACAACAGAATCTTGCTAGAATTAATAGTAACTCCAAGTAATAAAATTTAACCTCTTTGTTTGTAATTATTTAGAATTAAAGGCTTCTTTAAAGACATTTTGATATTGCATTGAAAAAAGCTATCATAAGAACTAAATTAGTGTAAAAATTATAAAATGTTAATAAAATTAAGAATTTTTTATAAGAACTATAGAACATAAGTTTATTTTTAATATAATCTTAAAATTTTAAGTTTGTAATTATTTAGTTAAATTGATCCTTATAAATCTGTTAATATTATTGTAAAAGGTATTAATTTGTACATAACTTTTTATAATTAATAATTTTTAAAACTGTTTTTAACAATTATTTAAATTATTTTTAATTAATAAATAATAATTTACATTAAATTTTTAGGATGTTTTTATTTAAATAATTCTATTGCGTTTTTATATAAATATACATAAACAAAAATAAATTAAATATTATTATTTTATTTAAATTAATGATAAATCATATAAAATATTGTTTTATTTAATAATTTGCCAAATATTATATTTATAATTTAAAAATTATAATTTTGTAGCTATTATCTTATATTTTAAAAATAAGATATTTTTTAATGATAAATTCAATAAACAATTAGAAATTCTCTTTCAGACTTCAAATTTTTTATATGTCTCTAAGCTTATTAATTATTAAATTTTATCGCAGTCTTTAAAAATTTAGGTGTATTATTATATTTCCTATCTTCTAAAAAATGATGCAAAATCTAAATCTAATTTAGTTTGTTACTTTATATTGAACTGTAATCTCCAATTACTTTGATAAAAATTTAATCATATTCTACAAAGCTGTTAAATTTATGCAATTGTTATGAGAGTTTTTACTTACTATATATTTATGTTCTTCTTCATAAAAGTTAGATAATTCATGAATGTATAATTCTAATGTTGTATTTTGCTTCCTAAAGCTTCTTATTATTTATAGTAAATCCTAATATTTAAAATCAAAACTCAAAAAGAATTTTAATTTTACTCTTTCAGTTTATTTTTATCTTACATTTTGATTATACTCTAAGTATATTAAAAGGTCTTTAAGACTGTGATAACTAAATAATTTAATATTTATTTAAATCTCCTTTTTAAATTCACTAATCTACTTAAAATAATTAATTTAATTTAATAGTTCATTTCTTCTGCTCTCATAGTCATATAATTACTAAAAAATAATTTAATTCATTTTTTATGTTTCGTAGTCTAATTCTGGTAATGATAAATATACAATTTAAATA